>CM033452.1:13914321-14099321 GCA_019425755.1 Amaranthus cruentus
GGGCCACATAGACATTATATATTTGATTCTAAAGGTTTGAACTTTGCCTGATTTGCTTCTAAAGATTCGAACTTTTGTTTATCTTATAAAGGTTCGAACTTTGGGGGTCTTCCGCTTTTAAAGGTTCAACCGGTTTTAGTAACCTGGAACAAGAGGTTACCATCTTTATCATCACCTTCTTCTTCAAGCTCCATCAATGGCTTCTACATCAACTTCTTCCTCAGGCTCCCCATTAATGCTTCTTCCTTCTTTAACTCGATTATGCCCTCAACTCCACTTCTCTCTCATAAACTCCCGTCATCTCCTCCCCTAAAACCTTCAAATTTCTGATTTATGCCTTAAATTTTTGATTTATGTGTAAAATTTTTAAATATAACATTTATGTAAAGTTTCTGATTTTATGTGTAAAGTTTCTTTGTTTTTATGCCTTAAATTTCTGATTTTATGTGTAAATTTTCTGATTTTACTCATAAAATTTCTGATTTATGTGTAAAATTTCTGATTTTATGTGTGTTAATGCTTGAAGTTTAGGTTTAGTAAGCCTCCATTGGTGCACATATTATTTACAAAAGAGAGAAGAAAAAGGTTAGAGAGAAAAAAGATTCTTTAAAATATTCTGATTTGTTATACATGAGTTTGTTATAGCTAATCAAGAAATAACCAAGAGCAAATTAACTAATATTTACAGTAGCTAAAATATTACAAGGCATATTTGTTGTTCATCATCAAGAAGGAGAGAGAAATTAAAGAAGATGAAGATGATGAAGAAGATGAAATGGTGGAAGAAGATGATGAAGATGGTGAAATGGTGGAAGAAGATGATGAAGATGATGAAATGGTGGAAGAAGATGATGAAGATAATGAAATGGTGGAAGATGATGATGAAGATGATGAAATGGTGGAAGAAAATGAAGATGATGAGATGAATAAGTAAAGAAGATGAAGATGACCTTTTAATCCGGTTACAGGTCATTCGAACCTTTAAAAGCAAATGACCCCCAAAGTTCGAACATTTATAAGATAAACAAAAGTTCGAACCTTTAGAAGCAAATCAGGCAAAGTTCACACCTTTAGAATCAAATTTTTCTAATCATAATCATTAATATAGTAATATTGATAATACCGTGTAATGCACGAGATTTTTTAAACTTTCATATATATAGTAATTTAATTATTTTGATAATTTTTTCTCAGCACAATTATTAAGTATATAGATTAAAAAAAGTATTTTCATAATTATATTAAAAAGATTTACATACTCGATTAAAATAGATAATTTAATAATAATCCCTCATGAATTATATGTAAATACACTAGTGGAAAAAAAGCTATTGGCTGCGGTTTTTTTTGCCAATATAGGCTGCGGTTTTGACTCGCAGCATTAGTAATAGCAGCAGATGACAAAATATTATTGGCTGCGGTCCTAAAAACCGCAGCCTATAGACCATTTTTACCACAAAAAAGCTGATTATTGGCTACGGTCATTGCCAGAACCGCAGCCTTTAAGGGCTATTTTTTTTTTCGTTTTATACATTGAAGAAAATCTAAAAAATAAAACATCTATAAAAAAATAACAAACATAAAATCTAACAAACATAAAAGAAATATAACAAACGAAATATAACGAAACATCTATAAAAGAAATCTAGATCTGTTAATAATAAAATCTAACCAAAAAAATCTATAAAAAAATAACAAAAATAATAAACATAAAAAATATAGATCTGTTAATAATAAAACATCTATAAAAAAAATAACAAACATAAAAGAAATCTAGATCTGTTAAACATAACGAATAATCAAATCTTACAATAAACATCTTACAAATCTTAGAAATCTTACAATAAACATCTATAAAAAAATATAATGAATAATCAAAGGTATTGAACCCAATGTAGTCACCTTTACAACTTTGATGAATGGCCATTTTAAGAATGGTGATGTAGAGAAAGCTTTGAACTTGTATGATGAGATGGTTCGCCAAAGGATTGTATGAAGGAATCTTGATTCTGCTTTGTCGGTTTATAGTGAGATGTTGGATGAAGGAATCTCCGCGAATGTCGTTACATACACAGTTTTGATCGATGCATTTAGCAAAAGCAATGATATTAATCGGACTTTAAACTTACGAAATGAGATGATAAGCAAAGGTCTTGAATTGGATGTTACTGCATATGGAACACTTATTGATGGGTTTTGCAAAAGAAGAGACATGGAAAATGCACTTAAACTTTTCAATGAAATGTCTGAAGCTGCGTCTGGAAGAAGGAGCTGCGCCTCAAATTAGGGTTTTTTTCTTAGGTTTAGAAAGCAGGCGCCTCAAATTCTGATTTTAATACCCCATATAGGCGCCTCAATTAGGGTTTTTGTCTTTGGGCTTGGGTTAAAAATTTTTTTTTAATGCTCATTGGCTGCGGTCAAAGAGATAAATCGCAGCCTATATGTTTGTTTGGGTTATTTGCTGCGGTTTTTGTAAAACCCGCAGCCTATGTATAATTTTTTTTTTCGCGATACTTTTCTTCCATTTTAAGCTGCGTCTTTGAACAACCGTAGCCTATGTCTCGCAGCCAATGCCTTTTTTTCCACTAGTGATATAATGAAAAATTAAAGCATTATATGTTTGAATGATGAAAATAAGTAATTAATATGAGGGAAATGTAAGAATGTTTTATAATAATCTAACTAAAGCTAAAAATCAATATTGAAGACTCTACAATAACTAATAATTGAGCAAATAAGAAAACAACATTTAATTCAAAAATATAATTTAAAGTGACACTTGGCAAATAATTAGAATTTCTCAGATACGCGAGACTCAAAATCTCGTGCTTTTACATCCACCATGTGTTAAAGTGATTTCTCAATTAGTATTAGTATATATATCATACTATATACTAAAAGTCTTGGAAAATTCCAAGTGGCAATCTTACATTAAATAATAATTTGGCAAAAAAACTATTGGTTACTTATTGATGAAGTCTTTTAATGAATGTCAACTAATTTATGACTACATAATAAGTTTTCTCTCTAAAAAACTTCTCTTGCAAGTTTAATTTGAAATTATCTTTGAAATAAGAGAATATTTCATGATTGAATATATTTCTCATTATTAAAATTTATAATATACTAATTTTTTCTATTTTCTAAGCTTTTCTAAAGATTTTCTCATCCTTTTTAATTTATATTGATTTAGAATTGGATTTAGAATTAATTCATGTACATTATTTTTTAATTAATTTTTTCATGTGTTGTAGTTGTACAATATCTCAACCAAAAAAATGTAACAATTAAATATCTTTTCTTTAACCCAAATTTCTCAAAAAGCTATAAAAATATAAAAATTTTTTATTTATTTTTTTTGATTATTCATTTACGTGTCTAAATTATCAATGAAAATAAAGCTTTTCTTACAAGCTTAATTTAATACTCCCTCTGTTTCTTTTTGTTTGTCCACTTTATCTTTTACACACATTTTTTTAGCAAATTTTAAGTCTTAAAATCTCTAAGTACGCATCATAAAAAAATTATAAAAATCATATATTAAAAAACTTTACATGAAGACAAATCTAACAAGATCTCATAAATATATTTTTATCTTCAATATGTATTTCAAAAATCTAATTTAAATTTCTCTCTCTTATAAAGTGGACAAACTTAAAGTGGTCAAATAACAAGGAACGGAGGGAGTATTAGTTGTAGGCTACGTTTACCTTTTCATAAAGTAAATTTTACTAAAAATAATTTTTTTCCCATATAAATCGATTTTATTTATACTTTTTCTTTCAAATTTTTTCCTTTCTCTAGAATGACGACTCTTTTTCAATTTTGCTTTAGAATTTATCACAATCAAACGTTGTCATTAAATAATTAATAGTTATTTCTATTATACATATTATTCAAACTAAATAATTTTATAATGATAATATATATTTGCCATTACTTAGAAATTATAATTATATTTATCATCACATTAATACATCCGTGCATTGCACGAGTATATACACTAGTATCATCATCATACATTCTACTAAAACAATAAGAGAATGTAACACATGTCACTTTTATAATCATGTTTTCCCTCCTAAATTATAATAATTAAATAAGAAAACATTAAGTTTTAATGATCACCATGAAATACTTCAATTTTGACTCAATCAATAGTAGAAATTTACTTTATGTGAACCAATAATACTCTAATTAAATTAGAGTGAAGGACTATTTTTTATTGGCAAGTGTATCGAATTCTTCGTGGTACCCCATAAACGACTATCTAATTTGCATAAAAAACGAATCAAATTCACTAATCAAAAGGAAAAACAAACCCTAGATTTAGAGCCAGAAAAAGAGAGAATCTTTCTGATTAATGTAAATTAACTTTCCCCCATTGTAGTGGCATTAACTTTTACCTACTTCCCATTTCACTAGTTGTTTTTTCTGACTCAACAAAACAGATATAGCTGCATTATCTGTGGAGAGTATACAAGAGAAGACAGAAGTGGGCCGCCATAACCATGTGTGGGATTCTTGCGGTCTTTGGATGCCTCGATACTTCTCAAGCTAAGCGTTCTAGAATCATCGAACTTTCTAGAAGGTAACTTATCAACGATAGGACGTTTTCATTCTTCATTTGGTGTGAATTTGGGATTTTCGCTTGCTATTAGCCATTAGGAGTAGAATTATTAATTGTGTATAGCTTTTCAATATGAAAATCATTGGCTCTGAATTTGTTTCTAGGTATTAGTAATCGTGTATGGAGTTGGGATGGATAAGGATTGGCATTAGGCCATTATTGTATTGCTGGTTGTTTTATGATGAAATGCTCGAAATTGATGTTTGGATATTGAAAAGTTACAAAATATTGATAGCAAAAGAAATGTCATGTAAGAATCTCCTCCTGAAATTTGATATAGAAATGGTAAAGCTACTTATAATCGACCCAAAATCAATGGGAGACGTCCTCTTTATTATCACAACTTCACAAGGATAATAAGGTTGCATATATCTAGCACTTGCAGACCACCTAGGTAGGGTGGGGACGGAATTCGTATGAGTCTTTTCAACCAAAGGGGGCAAACTGAAAGCCGTAAAGAGAGTATTTATTCATGAGATAGGATTGCAAACAAAATTTGATGCAGGTTTTTATATTGAGTGATTTTGGATTGTTCTATTTGCCATGGAAATGTGCACTTGCTAAATAGATTGTTTCGAATTGACTTGCATGCAACGTGGTTACTGAAGGTATACCTCGAATGTAAGGGATAAAAACTTTTGTAGAGGGACTATTGAGTGAATTAAATTGTTGGTCGTTGATTGAAGACTTTCTAACTAGTTTTTGGTTATGTTTGAATAAGAAAGAAGTGTTTGTGAAGTAAAAGGATTATGTTAACAAGTAGGGTAATGGATTGTTAAAATACATTGCCTTGATTATTTTTTGGAGAATGGTTGCATCTTGTTTATATGGTATAAATAAAAAGGAATACTGGTTATTATTTGGGTTATTATCAACACTGGTTTTTGGTTTTTTTAGTTATCAACCCGAGTTACTGATAAGTGCAGCATGTTGGCTAATTGGCTTTTTATTTATGTGCCATGAACTTGTTTGCTTATCTCATACTTGTCTTTCATTTGTTTGATTGGAAAGCTAACACTATTGCGTAATGGGTTCTCTTCTGTTGGATGATAGGTTACGGCATAGAGGTCCTGACTGGAGTGGTCTGCACTGTTTTGAAGATTGCTACCTCGCTCATCAGCGATTAGCAATTGTTGATCCCACTTCAGGTGATCAACCACTGTACAATCAGGACAAGACAATTGTTGTAACAGTAAGTCACCTTCGCTCTCGATTTTCATGAGATTGGAGTCTATTAGTACAGGAGCTAGGAAGAGAGTTGTTTTATGTATTAGTGGGGGATGGGAATTATGTGAGCTTTTTTTATGGTCTTTCTGTTCTCTATATGCATTTTGTTCCTGGTTTCCAATCATAAATTGTCTAGTATTTGCTCTCAAATGCAAAGTTACAGAACTAAGCTTCAGAATCTCCTGGTATGTTAATTTCTGAATTTTTTACCTTGCCCGTTTATGGTGAATGGACTATTTATTGGCAGGTCAATGGAGAGATATATAACCACAAACAGTTAAGAGAGAAGCTTAAGTCACACCAGTTTCGCACTGGTAGTGACTGTGAAGTGATTGCACACCTTGTAAGTACTCATTGATAAACTACGTGACATAAAGTTTATTATAATACTTGCTTGAAATTTGATGTATCTAAATTACCAATAATGTTCCCTTCTGCTTTATTTTTGCTAGTATGAAGAGTATGGAGAAGAGTTTGTGGATATGTTGGATGGGATGTTCTCCTTTGTCCTACTTGATACACGTGATAAAAGTTTCATTGCTGCTCGTGATGCTATTGGTATTACCCCACTGTACATGGGTTGGGGTCTTGATGGTATGCCAAGTTAATGTAAATCGTATGCTTATTGGTTAATGCTTTCCTAATCTACTATAATCAATTACTGTTTGATGCTTTGATTATAATTTTGTGTTTTGCATACATATTAAAGTTAATATACTCTTTTGCAGGATCTGTTTGGTTTGCTTCAGAAATGAAGGCATTGAGTGATGATTGTGAACGATTCATTGCTTTTCCTCCTGGGCACATATATTCAAGCAAACAGGGTATGCTTTATTGTTTATTGACTGCCGTATCTTTAGTAATTAGACATTGACGTGTTCAACTCAAAATCCTAGGCACCTGTGCATGTTTTCTTAATGCTATATCATATTTTACTTGTCGTAGGTGCTCTAAGAAGATGGTACAATCCACCATGGTTTTCCGAGCAGATACCTTCAACTCCATATGATCCAATGGTTTTGCGGGAAGCTTTTGAGAGGGTATTCTTCGATTGCTATGATTTTTCTAATATCATGTAGTTGTTTTGACTTACTTCAGACCTTATATGGTTACTATTCAAAGAAATTATTCTTGTATTTACCGAATGCAAAATTTTATGGATTAAAATTCTTCTTCTCGTCAAGTTTATGCTGGCCTCATGTATCGCCTCATAATTGAATTTCATATCTCCTTGTTGACTTTTTCTCTTAAATTCTTTGCAGTCTGTGGTTAAGAGATTGATGACAGATGTTCCATTTGGTGTTCTTTTGTCTGGTGGACTGGATTCATCCCTTGTTGCTGCTGTGGCATCACGTCACTTGGCAGAAACCGAAGGAGCACACCAATGGGGTTCACAGTTGCACTCATTTTGTATTGGTTTGAGGGTGAGAATCCTGTGGTATTACATATCATAAATTCATTTTCCTGAATACTTAATTACATCACTGAAAGTCTTGAGTCATCTTCTCCTAATTTATATTGTCTAGATCACAAAGGTCTTTCTTGTGCCTCTTTGGTTGAGTTTTAGATTTACAAGTGAATCTACTCCTCCCTCTCCATGTTTTAAAAAATAGCTTTTAGATAATCTGGACAGGGAAGACAAAGTTGACTTATACTTTTGAGATTTCTATGATGTAAATGATCCTAGATAGAACTTTTTCTTATGAGTTTTTGAACGTCAATCATTATATTATATTGATATGCCACTGTTAAAAATCATAAAAGTGATGTTGAATGGAAAATCATCTTTGCTTGGCTGAGATAATCATGGCTGAACATGTGACACTTATGTGCATGGATCGGATATGGGTTGTAATTGTGTAAAGACTAATAAAGTTTACATCTAGCGGTATGGTCATTTTACTTTTCACATTTTTTGAAGGAAAGTCTAAGTTGACATTTGTTCCAGTTCAGTCTGGGATTCGACTAAACTCACCTTTTGATGCTCAGGGTTCTCCAGATCTCAGAGCTGCGAGAGAGGTAGCTGATTATCTTGGAACTCGTCATCAAGAGTTATATTTCACTGTTCAGGTAGTTTCCTATAAGATCCTTTTATTAGATAAGAGAACAAAGCAAATTTGGGTAAAAACACATCAGACTGCTAAAGATGATCTTTTCCTCAAATTTAGGAAGGCCTTGATGCACTTGAAGAGGTTATATATCATATTGAAACATATGATGTTACAACTATCAGAGCAAGCACCCCAATGTTTTTGATGTCTCGCAAAATAAAAGCTCTTGGAGTAAAGATGGTTCTTTCTGGTGAAGGATCCGATGAAATTTTTGGTGGTTACTTGTATTTTCACAAGGCACCTAACAAGGAAGAATTTCATGAGGAAACATGCAGAAAGGTACCCCATGGCTATGAATATTTTTAATGAGGAACTATTCTATTTTGTTTTCCTTAACATCTTAATTTGATGTTTTTGTTATTTGTATTAAAGCTTTAACATTTTGGATTGTGACCATGATTTGGTGTTTTTATTTTTCAGATTAAAGCTTTGCATCTGTATGATTGTCTGAGGGCCAACAAAGCAACATCAGCCTGGGGTGTTGAAGCACGTGTTCCGTTTTTGGATAAAGACTTTATTAATGTTGCAATGAGTATTGATCCAGAGTGGAAAATGGTATTTGATCTTTCCATTGCATATTCTAAATACTTTTCTCAATAATTTTATTTCAAGAATATGCCAATGTCAATTTCTGCAACTTATGTACCTCACTACTAAATTACACCTTTACTTTATTGTTATATAATTGGTAGATGTTGTTCAACAATCATTTTATTTCTGTTTTGGCTTCAAATTTTTTCTCAATATGCTTCAACCAAGATGTTTCCGTAGTTGCTATTAGTTTCTTTGTGTCATATTTGCCACCAAACGATTGGTCCCAGTTGAATTCTTAGGAAGGTCCCACTAACTTTTGCTCTATATTAAGAAAGGTTGAGAGGGAGGAATCAAATGGGGTAAGTGAGGAAGAGAGAAGAAAGAGTAAGCAAAAAGAAAGAAGTGAAAGAATAAGTTAGGTAACATACAACAAATAAGCAAAAAAACAACTTCACCTTGATTTTTGCCCAAGTTACTTATTCCTTGTCTCATCAAGTTCACACAGTGTGTGTGCAGCACAGTGTGGTGTTGACGCACCTAGACTTACTCTTTTATGTTTAGTATATTATTGTTAACCTTTTCTTAAAGCTGAACTTAAGCATGCAATTTCATATCTTTTAACATCTGTAGATCAAACGTGATCAAGGCAGGATTGAGAAATGGGTTCTTCGTAATGCTTTTGATGATGAAAAGAAGCCGTATCTACCCAAGGTATGCCTTTTGTTCATTTTTCTGTATTTTAGAGTAAAAGCAACATTTATTTCCTGCTGTATGCAGTATAATTTTTTGTGAAAAGTGTTAATTTTCTCATTGCTGTGTTCACAATCATGAAGTTGATTGTTATTCACTTTTAATTTTGGCTGTAGCACATATTGTACCGGCAGAAGGAACAGTTCAGTGATGGAGTGGGATATAGTTGGATCGATGGTTTGAAGGATCACGCTAGCAAACATGTATGAGATTTGATTGTGGTGATTTAAGCTTTCAGATTCATATTTTGAAGCCTTGTCTTCTTTGAATGATATCTTTTGCCTAACATGTAACCTTTAATGCTGAAAATTTCCAGGTTTCCGATTCAATGTTAGCAAATGCTAGTTTTGTTTATCCTGAAAATATTCCGACTACAAAAGAAGCATACTACTACCGGACAATTTTTGAAAAATTCTTTCCAAAGGTTAGTATATATCTCCTCTCCTCTGAGTTGGATCAAACATGTGAATGTTTTATCTTTTGCCCAGTATAAGCCATGCTCCTTCACCAGGAGTCTAGGATCTCCACCATTCTGAAACTCATTCATCTGAAATATTCCGGGCCTGGCTTAAATAGAAGGATACCTCATTTGGTTTTATTTACTCACCAGTCACAACATGGGTTTGACCACTTTCTCTCAAAAAATGGTGGATCATTATTATAGTTTAGTAGAATATTTTTACTTTGTGGCATAGGATGAGACAATAATGCCCAAATGTTCCTCCGTCCTAAATCAGTTGCTGCTTAAATGTTGTGTTTCAATTCTCAATGTTGTGTCTGATTTGCTTTCATTCTGATTTTTTCTATGATGATCCCGTTCGAGCAGAATGCTGCCAGACAAACTGTACCAGGTGGTCCAAGTGTTGCTTGCAGTACTGCAAAAGCAGTAGAGTGGGATGCATCATGGTCTAAAAACCTTGATCCCTCTGGTCGTGCTGCTCTTGGTGTTCACGAAGCTGCTTATGAGGAAGCAGATACCGCTAAAAATGCGAATTCGGTTGGTGACTCCTGTCAATCTCTGGGTGGCCAAGACGGAGTCACGACAAAAATTGCCACAGCTGTCTAAAGAAGATTGTTGCGTATCAGTTCTTGAGACGCAGCTTGTGTGATTGCGAAAAGGGGCACATCTCGTTTCATTCAGCTGTAAACAGCTTTTTTTATCAATTATTTTATCTCAAATAGATCTGTCCTCTAACTTATGAAAATACTTTGTTCTTGGATCATATGTTTGAAGGGTAGAACACTTTTTACTTGTGTTGTAACTTGTGTCCCTTTGCATGATCGGTAAAAAGTTGTCAGTGGAAAATCACATTACGGTAAAATCTAATATAAACTTTTCAACCTTAAAATAACAAGTACTTCTAAATAATTATACTTAATTTTAAGGAAAAATTATATAAAACCACCTAATCTATACATTTTTTTTAAAACTACCTTATATAAATTTTTTTGCAAAAAACTACCTTATATAATACAATTTTTTGCAAAAGACTACCTATTACTCATTTTCGTCAATTGACCGGCATAATTAACGGTTGACCAGCACATGTCTGTCACGTGAGCAATGAGAAACCCATCTTCTTCCTTATTAACATCACAGAACTAAAAAAAACCCAATTTATTTCAATTCTCTTCTACAACTAAAACCCTAAATTTAAAATCACCCATTTCTTCATCTCTCCTTAATTCATTCAAGATATCTCTGTTTCAATTGCTTACTAATGTTTTCCCCCTCTTCAACAGCAACATCGAAGCCCGAGAAATGTGGGTATGGCGTTCCATTTGCAAGGAGAGTTTCATGGACCAAGGAAAATGCTGGAAGAAGGTTCAAGAGTTGTGTTTTGTATTAGGGTTTTTGTGTTGTTTTTTATTAGTGTTGGTTCTACTACTTAAGTCTAGTAAATGAAGATTATGTTTTATTTAAGAATTTGTATTAGTCATTTGGGTATGAATTGAAAGGATGATTGCTTTTGTAATATGATTATTATCAATGAAATGGGTTTTATGGTATATCTTGTTGCATATACATTCATTAACTTGTTGTTTGCTGTTTGTTTCTTGTTGTTTGATGTTTGCTATTTGCTGTTATGGTATATGCACTAATGCTGTTATCTTGCTGCATACACATTCATTATCTTGCTGCATATACACAATATATTGGTAGTGCTATTTGCTACTGTGTGTATTGCTACTGTGTGAATTGTTGTTTTAACACAACAATGACGTAACACAAAGCAGTGACAGAACATACCTATTCAATTAAGATACACAACAAGCAATCTATTCCATTATACACTGACAGCGGCCACACTGATTTGAGATGAAGAAATGGGTGATTTTGAATTTAGGGTTTTAGTTGTAGAAGAAAATTGAAATGAATTGTTTTTTTTTGTGTTCTGTGATGTTAATAAGGAAGAAGATTGGTTTCTCATTGCTCGCGTGACAGGCATGTGCTGGTCAACTGTTAATTATGCCGATCAACTGACGAAATTGAGTAATAGGTAGTCTTTTGCAAAGTATTGTATTATATAAGGTAGTTTTTTGCAAATTTTTTTAAATAAGGTAGTTTTTTAAAAAAGAGCGTATAAATTAAGTGGTTTTATATAACTTTTCCTAATTTTAAAGTGGATAAACTTATTATATTTATACCTTCTAAGTTCAGTTTACACTATTTTATTGTCGACCAAATCTATACAAGACTTATTCTCATGTTATCTACCAACTAAGCAAGCAAAGCCAGACATGTAATCTAATCAGACACTATTCCTACGTCCATGGGGCAAGTTTTAAGAAAGACTTGCCGAAGTCCACCCTAAGAAGGCAAATATGGTTACAAAGGTTTGGCGGTTGATAAGGGGAGGATATGTATCACAAGTTGAGCCTATCATTGGGATTTCACATCTTAATCTAAAAATAGTTCTCATTTATCCATTTATCCCTTTAGAATAGTACTCGTTTTTTTTTTAATATTCTTCGCATTTAAAATATTTTATTTTGGAGATAATAATTTAATTAAGATTTTTAATGAATATATAGATGATCAGATATATTCACGTGAGATTTTTTTAGATTTGTCTTAATATATATCTCTTTATTATATATTTTTATAACTTTTTATGATGCGTATTAAGAGATATTAACTTAAAATTTACTTTAAAAACAGTGCAAAAAATAAATGGGAAGAACATTTAAGTAATATTTAACTTAAATATGAGAGTTTTTTTGGGGTCAAATGGTATTAAGCAAGTAATTATTTTGGTGAAGAGGTTATTTATCAAATGGCGTATGAGTTTATAATTACAGCATAACAAAACTTTTCCCGTAACTTATTACATACAACATACATCATATTACCTGTCGCTGCAGTTATGGGTATTAGTTGCCCCCATTGATTTTCTCCCCAAATTTTGATTATAGTTTTCTATGGACGGGATTAGAGGTGTTCAATGGGGCGGGTCGACCCAACGGGTCAAGGGTCGGGTCATTAGCGGGTCGGGTCAATAATGGGGCGGGTCATTAACGGACCTTGGTGTAAAGGGTCGGGTCGGCCGGGTCGGATAATTATAAGTATTAATTGCGGAAAAAAGATTATCACTTTTTTTTTATATTTTTAAATGATATTATTATATACATAAGTGAGTCGATCCATCGGGCCATAAAGTATAATAAAAAAAATTATTTTATGAACTTTTCAAAAAAGGGTCAAATTGGGTCGAATTTAAATGGACTTGACCCGCTCCAACCCGTTTAATATATGACATAACCCGCCCCGCCCCGCCCCGGCCCGTTGAACACCTCTAGCACAAGAGTTTCTTCTATTGTCGTAGACTCATTATATACGAGTCGATACATTTGAAATTTTAGAACAGTTGTGAAGTCAGACACAAGATTAACTGCTTTGCTCCTAAGAGATCTTCGTTTTCCCATTTCTAATAAATCAAATTACCAATTCTAGATGGGATAAATCAATAATTATTTATAATACATATATTTTTCAACAAAGACTCCATGGCCCAATGGATAAGGCGCTGGTCTACGGAACCAGAGATTCTGGGTTCGATCCCCAGTGGAGTCGTTTTATCAATTAGTAGGTTTTTGCATTGAGACCCTCAATTTTTTAAACCAAGCTCGCATTCAATATTCAATTCTCCAATCAGAACTCTCCAAAACATCAACAACCATTATCAACTACTTTTTATTTTTTATTTTCGAATAATTATTAACTATTTTACACAATGAAGATATCGTTCAAATTAATATTTGATGTTGGAAATCAAGAAGAAATGACGTAAATCAAATAACTGAAACATGTATGACACATAATCATTAACAAGTTCCAAAATTTATTTTTATACTTACGGTCCATTTGATTACTAATTCAAAATTTATTTTTAAGAGATGTTTAAAATAGTTAAATGTTGCTAGGGTTAGTCAAAGGTAACAATTCAAGCCACTGAAATCTAGCTAGATGGCTATAATCACTGTTACCTGGGATGACATTCGGTTTGAAGGGGAACAGAAACACGGATCACAACCTAGATCGACTCGAGAATGATTGGGTACGAAAAAAATAACTTATAAAATATATATTTTGGAAAACAAAATTAAACAATAATAATCTTTTTGGTTTAAGAAAATATTTTCAAGTGGTATTCTTTTAAACGTTTAGATTTTATCTAATTTTTTTCTCCTTTCTTTTTTCTTTAATTTGTAAATGTAACTATGGCTACAATGCTCACATTTTCCTTTAATTTAATGGTTATAATTTGCAAAAAAAAAAAAAGAAAAAAGTTGACAGTAAGCTTAATTAAATAGCCTCAAAGTTGGCGGTTGTTTTTGACAAAAAAAAAATCTATTAATCATAAAATATTTAAATTTAATCAAATAAAACTATAGGCCTTTTGCTTGACGTGAAAGTAATATCAAGATTTCGTTGATGTTTTATTATGTATAAATATTTTTTTCAATCGATAATTTGAATTAAAAATCAGAATCATCATCTTCATCAACATCAAAATCGTCATCAGACTCAGAAGACAGTTGTTGATCATCATCATCATCATCATCACTTACAACATTAGTCATTTGTTTGTTGTTGGCGCGCTGAGGTCTAGGCTTAGTAGGCACAACCTCAACCTCAGCCTCAGCCTCAGATTTCTTCTTAGTAGGCCCTCTCTTCTTTGTCCCATCACTTGGGTTCACTGCCTTTTTGGTTGTTGGTCTTCTACCTCTTCTTGGTTTTGAGATTTCATGTTCCAAGTCTTCATCATCATCACAGATTTTCTCAATTTCATTTGAAGCTTTCTTAGTATCAGCCTTTGGTGCATCCGTTTCCATTTCTGCTCAGAAATATTCAAAAAAAAAAAAGAATAAAAACAATATACAATTACCAAATGTAATGCATTTTATCTCATTCAATCTATTACATATTTCACATTCAATAGAATTATACAAGTCTTTCTTGTAAGATCAAGTCATACTCTTGACCAGTGTCACGTAAATCACTAGTCCCTTGTCCCTTACAATAAGTGAAAAATGAACAATTTTAATTTTCAAACTTTTTCTCTAACTTTATATACTACCTCCTCTTCATAGAGGATGAGACATTTGTTTTTTGACACTATTCACTAATTACTCTTAATTTGTATTTTATTCTTAATCTATAGATTAGAATATAGTCAAGTGGGATCTTGTTTGATTCGTCTCAATGCAAAGATTATTAATATTCACTTTTTATGATATTTCGTTATGTATAATAAGAGATATTAAGCATCGAATAAGTGCATTGGATAGTGTGAAAAAACAAATGTCTCATTCTTTATGAATAGGAGGGAGTATTAATTTTCAGTTAAATTACCTACTATAGTGGATCATACTGTTATCCCTTACAATAAGTTAAATTACCCTATAAAGTTTGGATTATTCTAAATAATTTTTCCTTTGTAAAATACTAGTTTAAGAACTAATTCTAAAAGAATTAAAAAAAAATGTGTAGCGAGTCTAACATATGAGAACTCACCCGATTCAAACATGGCAGCAATCCGTGCTCTAAGTTCAGGAAGGTCATCGTCTTCCACAATTTCCACAGCGGATGGTTTTTCCTGCATTTTAAGAACAATCACTTTAATTTGCGGAGAAAGTCTAAGTAAATAACGATTATTTATAAGGATAACAAATCACCCTTATATGGTAGGATTTGATAAGGGGAGAGTTTTGTTATTTTAATTTATCTTTTTAAATTTTATTTATTTTATCATTATTTTTTTTGTTTCTATGGTGATTTACAAATCACGGTTATTAATTAGGAATTTTTGTTAATTTGTGCTCAGACCAAATTTATATTCAAAGGTTAGAGATTTTAAAGTTAATATGATGTTTATCACTTACTTTCTTAGTAGTAGCTTTCTTCAAACCTGCTTTGCTTTTTCCTTTTGGATTCTCCAGACCTTGTTCTACTTCTAGTCACAACATAAAGGCTATTAAGTAATGAAAAAAATGTGAAGGACTAATATTAGGAAAAATTAACGTTAATAATACAATATTTTGTTAATTTCTTTATAATAATACCAGTTTTTGATTAACCATATATATCAATTTAGGAGGACTTTTTCCTAGAATAATACCAACTTTAGTTTATTAGCTAATTTATCAATTTCTTTTGTTATATAATCTGATATACTTTAATTTTTTACATATAGGAAAACATACTCCTAAGTTGGTATTTATTTATGGTTAATTAAATGTTGTTATTATTGTTGGAAATAAGTAAAAAATTGTATTATTGTTAGTAATTTTTTCCTAATGTTATGAAAAACATAAACATACACAATATCAAATGTAACCTGCTTGCATTACAGTTGTAGTTGAAATGCTGACAGGTTTGGGTTTTGTCATCACATTCTTAGTAGTCTTGTGTGGCTTTTTAGCCTTTTGAGCAGAAGCTTTCACCATTTCAATGCACCTTTTGGCCTCCTCTTCTTCTTTCAAGTCCCTCTCCTACAATAATAAGATTTGATATATTGACATTACAAATGCACAGACTATTGCTTTAATGACCCGTTTGGTAATCGGTACTAATTAAATGATAGAAATACTTTTAAGAAAAATAGAGTAATTTCCGTAGAAATATCTCTTGACAAACTTATTTAACAGTCTTATTTGGTAAAAATATCTCTTGACAAACTTATTTAACAGTCTTATTTTCTTCATAAAATTCATTCCAACGCATTACCATTTAAACATGTGGAATTAGGTGGTAATAGAAATTTGTAAACAAAAAAACTTTCATTCCCATTACCCACCAATTAATAACGTTAACCAAACGGAACGTAAATTCAAAGCAAATAATAGATGCTAGCACTTACATCAAGAGCTCTATCAAGAGCATCCAAGTCTTTAGCCCATAAAGACCTCCCATTTTCATTCTTTAGGCACTGAATTTGTTTAACCACTTTATCTCTTTTGGAACAAAGCTCCATTATCTTCTCTTTTGAGTATCTACCTTGTGGAATTGACAACAAGTAATCATAATGAGCAAGACTGACATTGTTGTCTTCTTGCTCATCTATGTTTTCTGAGTCTTCATCATATTCACTTGACCGAGCAGCATTGTTTTTGGGAATAGGAACATATCCTCTCTTTTTTAATTCATTCAGTATTTGTGTCTCTTCCATTCCTAAAATCACAAATTCCCTGGATGCTCCTTCTTGGGCAAACTTCACTTGGTTATTTAATTTCAACAAATCAGCCTCATAAATCTCAAGGTACTTATCCTGTCATGTATCATTTCATTCATTTGTTTACCCAAAATTAGAACAAAACAAGAGGTATTATACTTACGTTAAGGATTCGCTTGGATTGAGGGTAAATGTCTAAGAGGTAAATAAAAGTCAAACTAAGAAAATAAAGTACTTTCTCCATTCCACTATACTTGCTTCATTTTACTATGCATTATTTCAATATTTTATATATTGAATTATACACGTCTAAAAATTATAAAAAATTAATATGATAAAAGTAGGCGATTAGAAGATTCAAACAAGATTCCACTTGACTGTATTTTTTCTTACACATTAGCCGCAATATATAAAATAAGTTTGAACGATTAATAGTGTCAATATATAATAGAAATGTAGCGAGTATTTCAGAACGGAGGAAGTAATATTCAAGTGACTATAATTCCTAATATATTAAGGTCAGGTTTGGGAATGATGATTTTATTTAGAAATTTGGGAGTGTCCCAAATTTATTGTTTGGCAAATCAAAAACTTTTAAATTTAAATTTGGTTCGAATTCTATTATTGTTTTTAAAGTAGCTAAAGTTGGAAATTTGAGAATGACTGCCCAAACCTTGTCATTCTCAAATTCTTCATTTATAATTTCATAATTAAAATTCATAATTTGAAATGAAATATTTGACATTACATAAAGGAATTTAATTGTTAGAGAGGTGGAAGAATTAATTAGAAGGTAAGGAAAAATGAAGAAAATAGTTATTAATTTCCTTATTTGGAGGTATAAATTTACCATAGGGGAAGATGGGAGAACTCTTTTCTTCCAAACAAAGGAAATCAACCTTTTTTTATTCATCTTTTTTAATTTACTTTCATTCTATCTCTATCACAATTATTTAAATAACTCATTTGCATATCACTAAGTACCTTTGTTATATTAATTTGACTTTTTTATCCCTTAAATATTTACTTTCAATCTAAGTAACCCCTAACCGTCTAAATGAAACAATACCACATTACCTTTCTTTTGGTATAATATTCCAACCTCAAGCTAAAAAAATTCTTAAGAACTGCAATAGAAATATCATTTTAATTAGGTGGCATATAAATAATTGATGTAAGAATTCAAGCAAAAGAATCATTATTTGTACTATGACTTACTCTCCTCAGGAGATTCGAATCTCACAATCTTGTTGTCCTTGTCAAAGAGATGCATGTTACTAGTACTCAGATTTGTTGTGAGCTTAAACTTCTTCGTTAAACCCTCCTGCAAAGCTAAACTATAGTTTTGCTTGCTCAATATGACATCGAAGCACGCTATGTCATCTGTACTGCGATCATAAAAATCCTGCACAATCACAATGATCACATCTATAATCTATAACTATTACTAAAACAAGACACTACTAACATCATCAATGATTAATATTGTTTATGTGTCGTAACCTTAACAAAAATTTTCCTTTCAAAACTCAATGATGATGTCATTGTTATAGTGACTAATATTTATATCTTTGACTTTTGTTTGTTGTTGTGATTTATTTCTTAGAAGTTTAATTTTCACAATTATCGATACGCACAATGCAAAATATTATACAAATCATACAATGTACGATGTATACAACTATTCAGAGTCCATTTACGGACTGGAAGCTAAGATCACCTTGATGAATGGTTCCTTGGTCTTGTCATTTTGATTGGGGGCAAGTGAGCTTAGAAACTCCTTGTAATCTTGAGTCCATTTACGGACTGGAAGCTCGCTGATTCTAAGACATATGTCGTCACCCTCAAATTCATCTACTACGTCAATAATTCCAATAGTAGTGTACGTCACTCCAGTATCTTTCCTTGCAGTTTTTTGGATAGTCCCTTTGAAATTTCTGTACCAAGGATCCATGGGGACCAAAGGCTCGTCTTTTAGCAAACGCCTAATATTCGCTATGATGTCTTTCGGATTATAGTTTGGAATGAAAGTACTCCATCCTGTTCCAATACCTTCAGATCCATTGATAAGAACGGTAGGAATGATAGGCATGTACCTGAGACAAGTTAAAATTACTCGGACACTCCTTAGGAAGAAAAGTTTCCATTTCGACAAGACAAGACTTGGACACAGACACGAACACTGGACAGGACATGGTGAAGTCGAAGACTTTAATTAAGGTGTCTTCAAAAAAAGGCGTTATGGTGGCTTCAACTTTGATGGAAGAAATAAGATGTAAAATGAAAGGAAACTACACAACATCAATCCAAAATTTCAATAGTAACTCACCAAATAGGTTCTATGGACAAGTCATCTTCCTTCAAGTAGGTGAGCAACAGATCATCTTCCTTGGGGAACAAGAATCTAGTGACCTCTGAAAGTTGTGTATGAATGTATCTTGCACTGGCAGCATCCTTACCTCCCTGTGGAACACAATGATGAAACGAGGTGAATCAGAAAGAGAACTGATACCTTCAATTATCTTACGAACGTAAAGTCGTTAGAGCAGAGCTGTGCAGTTCGCGAACGGAACATACCATGTTGCGAGTGCCAAATTGTCCATTAGGCATAAGAAGATTCACATTGTTAGCACCCACGAAATTTTGTGCCATGTTAACAATTGTACCTTGTATGCTTGCTTCACCATGATGGTAAGCTGACCTTTCAGAGATATAGCCGCTAAACTGAGCCACTCGGATCTCTTTTACCAAGTTTCTCTTAAACGCAGAGAAAAGCACTTTCCTCTGTGTAGGCTTAAACCCATCAACCATAGATGGAATTGATCTTTGAAGGTCTGCTCTGGAAAACAATTTTAGCTCCTTGTGGACAAAATCAGTGTACCTTACCTTTTCCTCCTTGTGATCAAGGACACCACCAGTCTACACCAACGAAGATAGATTTTAGTTTTCCTGTTAGTGCCGCGAAAACTATACAAATGTAACTTATGCAGAAGTTTGAAGTTTGAACCTCAGCTTCTCGAAGCCAATCCTTCCTTGCTTCAATTTTCTTCTTACTGAAAGCCAGCTCAATATCATTACTATCATTGTCATCTTCCCAAATGAAAATCTTTCTATGCATATCCAAATTCGCGAAGTATTCCTTTCCTTCCTTAGCATTACTAGTTCCCAGCCCCTGGTAACCACACATCAATTATAGCAAATACAAGGCTATAAATATATAGGTTTGAATACGATAAGGTCGATTTGTACAAGCAAACCTTATAATACTTGATATGCCATTTTTTCACATCCTTTCCTTCTTTCCTAACCCAATCTTCATATTCAGGCATAGAATAGAAGGATATCACCTCTATGTCATCCTTCCCTCTCGAACGAGTTACCTGCATGGCAAAGGCAAAGTAATTAATGTTTTATAACCCTCAATGAATTTGCACGTGTCAAATCAATTACAAAACGTTTTAGAATATAGACCTTCACAATAGGCGTAATGAATTCAAGCATGAATGATGGGTTTTTCAACAATGAAGGCCAAAAGGTATGAATGAAGTTAATCACAAGCCCTTTGATATGAGACCCATCGTGATCCTACACAAGAAAAAAAGATTATAACAACTCAATGACGTACCAAATGAAAAATGTTTCAAACAATGCAGATTATTCTTAAATCAAAGTGAAAACGTCGATTCAGTGAGTTTTTTCACCTGATCAGCCATGATCATTAAATGGCCATATCGCAATAACTTCAGACTACTATCCTTATCATACTTTTCACCTTGCTTAAGCCCAAGAATCTTCTTGAGATTATTAATCTCTGCATTTTCGCTGATCTGCTTAGCACTTGCTTCCCTTACATTCAACAATTTACCTCGCAGAGGAAATACACCATAGTAGTTTCTGCCAACCACGGAGAGTCCAGACATCTATATACAGGGTGTTTACAATGACACCACAATTAGAAGTTGAATGCAAAACTATACAAACGAAAATCTCGGATAAGATCATGAGTTACCGCAAGTGCTTTTGCTGAGTCTCCTTCTGTGATAATCAAGGTGCACTGATGAGATTTTCTACCTCCGGCTTCGTTGGCATCATCTAGCTTTGGAATGTCAAGCAACCTTCTTGTCTTTGATCCGTCACTTTTTTTGAGATCCTTCGTTTCCTTAAAGTCTGCCCATGTAAGAAGCCTATCCACCACACCGGAATCATTCACGACTGAAACCAAATAATAAATGCAAGTACAATTATCAGAATTCATTCACCACTGATTTGCTGCAAGGGCGGTTATCAGAAGTCACATTAAAGTGCTACAAACCTTTCCTCAGGAATTTGTCAGAAAGTTCACATGTAGTCCCAAAACTATTTACACGAGTAGTTAATGTTTCCTTGGTTTGGGAATCAAATGCAGGGTTATCAATTAAAGCATTAACAAACACCCATAAATAGTTCTTCACAACATGTGGCTTCAGGTTTGCATTTTTCTTCTTCTTATTAACAGCTTCAATCACACACTTGGTTATCTGGCCAGTAATATAATCTACATGAGTCCCGCCTTTGATCGTGTTTATGCTATTAACAAAGCTAACCTGGAATGAGAAATAAACCAGTCATTTTCATAACGAATTCGGTATATTTACAAATATTTAACATCTAAAATTTCTGGAATACCTGTTGGAATTGCCCCTCACTTTGACACACACAGATTTGCCACCTTGGATTATAATCTTCTTTGTTGTTATTGTCAATCCTGTTAATGTTATAAACCAGCTTTCAACAACATAGTTCAAGTACTGAATAATTTGAACAATTAAAGCATAAATGATTGATTAAGTCCCTTTACAGACCTGGGCAATGGAAAATCATTATTATTGTTAACAGAATGCAAATACAGCTGAGCATAATCATAAAATGTCTTCACTTCAATCTCTTTGTCGTTCAGAAACACTTTAACTTTCTTCCCTGGGCTTGCAGCAAGGCACCCGGCCAAATCGACTACCCTTTTGTTCATCAACGCAACGACATCATCCTCAAGATGGGTCATGTTGAACTTAGCCAAATCTGGTTTAAATGTAACTTTTGTCCAATTCTCACTACGTTTGCAATTTTGAATGACAGGATCCCCTTTGTCAGACATATTGTTCCGAAACACCTTCCCATCATATTAAACCAAGTTATGACAACAAATTAAACATATCTCAGTTAAGCCTCAGAACCAATAGACTAAAAATCATCCAAGTTCATATATTACATCAATGAAACCAATCCAGAACAGCTAAACATATAGCCTAATAAAGAAACGAGTAGAAACTAGACATAATTAACATAGTTATTTCAAGTAACATATATTTAAGCATTAATATTATTCCTTCATTCAAATTAGTAAGTATACCCTTTTTATAAATGTACATAAATAAATAGTTACTAATTAAAAACAAACAAAGATAGGTAGGGAGCAACAGTGGAGTAAATATCACAATTGAGTACAAGTGTTAGTACTTCCCAAAGAGTGACACCAAAACGTTATAAGTTGCCATGGGTGTCATATGATGTCTCACAGTTAATCGTAAATCGAAAAAAAAAATCGTGATCATCATTTAAGAGTTAATTTTGATTCATTATAAACAGATCAAAAATTTAAAAAAACAAATTGAATAGCAAACTTGTTACCATTGTGAGTGAGGCCTATAAGAAAGAGCTCAGTATATATATTTAGGGGCGTTAAAAAAAATCGATCCGGATGATTCGATCAGCCGACCCATTGATCCGCATCTTAAATGACAGGTCAATTCCTTTCAAAAAAAATGTTACAGGTCGGATACCCAGACCCGCTATATTAGAGATTTATTTGAAAATTAGCTTTATTGAATGCACAGCCTGCACTCATCCCAAACATTCGGATTGAAATAATGAAATAAAAACCTAACAAATTTCTTATTTGTTGCAAACCTTACTTTTCATATTTTAATGTATGAACTTTTAGTCTTTACTTCTTTCAAATTCCCCGCCCAACTTTTTACAGTAACTATTTTTATTTAAGATTAATTTCTGATTTTTGTTGTTCTTGGATTTATTTTTTGATTTCGTTTTAGTAGATTTTGGCATTATTTATTTTTCTTAATTTTTATTCTTGATCTTTTTTTTCTTAGAATCTTTTCACGCTTATCTTGGTTAATAATGATCAAAAACGGCGGCCCGATGTGGTTATAGTAACTTTTCACGCTAATTTTGCCACAAATTAAACCAGGTACATGTGTTTCAAACCCATTTATCTGAGAATCCAGATAAATCGAGTCAAAACACGAGCCACTAAAACAGGTACCTGATTAACTAGGTACCCGACTTTCTATTGTAGTCAATATATAATATATTTTATAGTACAGAGTTATAAGTGATAAACTGTTATAATAGTAAGTCAAAATTAAAATATTTTCCATTGTCACGTTATTCGCTATCGTGTTTGATCAAAATAGGCCGTATATATTTTAAAATTCCGCATCAATATAAGTGAATGATGTAGTACATTATACTCCTATTATTCTTCTTACAATAAAGTTTTGTGAGTATAGTTAACAAATTATGTTTTGAGTAACATTCTATATGTTTTGCGTACTTTATTAAGCATAAACTTCGTCATTGACGGAGTGATGATGATGATATAACCTAACTAATTTTATTGAAAGCTTAAACTTATGACTAATTTAATCAATTAAATATTGTAACCAAAATGAATAAGGAACTCCCCATTACCTTTTCCTTGTTAAGATGTTACGGCTATCTTAATCCTTTTACAAAGTTAACATTTAAAAGACTACTAGTATATCATCATTTAATATGAAAACAAGTATCCAAAACTTTATTGATACAATGTATCTAATTTATTTTCCTAAGAACATCTTTAGTCTTCCCAAGATAACAAAATCCTAAGTTTAAATTGAATTTTTGCATATTTCAATTACCCAATTTTTAATAAAATTCATTCTCATTTTTTTTTTCTTGTTCTTTTGTGGATATTTTATTAATTTGTTTACCTTCTTGGTTTTTGGCTTAATTCTTAGTATAAATTATACAATAGTGAAGTATATACACTAATTTTAAATGATTTCATTTGAGAATTCAATTAGGTAGGAAAATATAAATAGGTAGAAAAAAATTAAAACGTCTTTCTGTCTTTCATTTGAAAAAAAATAATTTCACATTTCTACCTATTTTTTTCCAAAAATATCTTATCAATTTAAAAGACATCTTTGGTAATTAATGTTGTTGACGTTGATGATTAGAAAAAAATAATTGCAGTTTTTAAGAATTATTTGATTTGCTAGGGGTAACTGGTTATGGTTTGCTTAGAAAGATCAAGGTATATTATTTGATTTATTAACTTTTTTGAATAATATTTAAAGAATCGTTATTCAAGAGAAACTAGTAGCATAAAATAATACAAATGAATATATCAACTAAAAGTCTTATATGTAGTATCTTCTATGATTTTTAATTTTAGGAATCTAAAAATCTTAAGATATTCTAATGGTGATCTACCTTCTAGAATTAATAGGTAAATATCCTTTATTCGTTTGTTTTTTTAATCGAAATATTCATATAGCTTCTTTTATAATTTGGTAACAAAAGATATCTAGAGAAATATTATCTACTAAATACTACAAGTAAAGAATATTAAAAAATAAAAAATAAGAAAACTAAAACTAAAAATAAAGAATATTAATATTAGTGAAGAAAAATTAAAATATTCTTAAAAATCAAATCTGCATAAGTTTATTCTTCTTTCTTATTTTTAATTTTAGTATTCTTAATTTTTTAATAAAAGTCAAGGCTTAATATTATTAGTCTTTTGAAAACTTTCAATTTGGAAAATTGTTTTTATATTAAATAATATTAATTAATAGTCTTTTAAATATTAATTTTATTAAAATAGTTTAAAAACAGTTAAGATAGCTTGATGGTTAGTGCACGTTTAAATTTCCAAGGGACTTTTGTTCCACCAAAACAACTTAATTATATTTTTGTCATGAAAAAAAAACAACAAAAAAAAAAAAATTAAAGAGTAAACAACATTTTTCATGAAGAGCAAAAACGTTGTTCTAGGCAGAGTTTTCCCACTACTACGCAAAACAATCTTTCAGCCTATCAGAGTACAAAAATGCTGCATTTGATGCATTTTTATTATAAGCTTATTTATCCAAATAATTTGACATAACATTTATTTTTCAAATAGTTTAATAAATACGTTTAAAAAAAATTTCCTTGAGGACCTAACTACACCAAACAATATAAACACATCAACAAGTTACATTTCCAATCAATGTCCTATGTTACAAATATAGGTATAGAAAAATATCATTCAACAATAATTTTAAAACTAATATTCATTAGTTTTAAATAAAATTATACCTAATTTATCACATTGAACAAAAAATAAAGCAGAAAACAAAACAAATTATTATTTATTTTATAAAACTTATTTATACAAAATAAGATAAAATATATCACAAACAAATATCTACACAAATGCAACAATTTATATAAACCTAATTTCTTAATTGACTAAAAGCATAAATCGAGAAAAATCGTATAGCAATATTCGATCGTGTTTTCGATATAAACCACAAATTAAATAAAACCATATCAAACACAAAAATCATCATTAAGAAAACAAATATATATATCCACATTTCCAACACTCTATATAAATTTCACATTTGCAACACTCTATATAAATTTAAATTTATATAGAGTGTTGCAAATGTGGATATTTATATTTGTTTTTTTAATGATGATTTTTGCGTTTGATATGGTTTTATTTAATTTGTGGTATATATCGAAAGTAATTCCTTATTAATATTCTATCCGTTCTCAAATAGTTGCTACATTTATATTATTGACACTTTTCATCGTCAAGCTTATATTATATATTACGATTGATGTATAATAAAAAAATATGGTTAAGTAAGATCTTGTTTGAATTGTATAATCACATATACTTTCATAATATTAAATTTTTATAACTATTACATGTTTATAGTTCAACATAAAAAACATTGGATTGTATATAAGTCAAATGTAGCAAGTGTAATGAAACAAAGAAAATATAACCCTATAAATAGTGAAACTTCATGAATCATAATATTTAAACTAATTTTGGATATATGAATTCAAACCCCAACAATGCAATAATTATCAGTAAAAAGCCCTAATATGTGAAAGAAATTGAAAAAGAAAGGGAAAAAAAGTATACCTGTTTATACTTCAATTGACGTTTTCCATCGGCAGTCTCAATAATGAACTCAGTACTAAAAATATTGGTCAATTTAGCACCATAACCGTTCCTACCACCAGTAGTTTTCTTCTCATCATCATTATAATTGCTACTGGTTAGCAAATGTCCAAATATCAATTCAGGTACATAAACTTCTTCCTCCTTGTGGATTTCTACAGGTATTCCATCCCCTGTGTTGAAAACACTTATTAAATTGTGTTGTTCATCGATTATTACTTCGATTCGGTCCATCTTGGGATCCCGTTGCTTGTTATCTGCGGCATTAACAAGGATTTCGTCGAATATTTTGTAGAGACCAGGGACGTAACTTATCTGTTTTAGCGACATGTCGTTAGTGATCGGGGAGTAAATCCAGAGAGTTTGCTCTATCTTTTCGGTGGATCCGATGTAAGTATCGGGTCGTAAGAGAATGTGTTCGAGTTGCGTTTTCTTTTGGTACATTTCTTCGATGGATTTTCCGTCAGCCATTTTTAGGTCTTTGGTGGTGGTGATGTCGAAGAAGAATGTAAAGGTTTTGAATGGAGTGTGTCGGTTGATTTTGAAATGGGAGGTTTATAAAGGAAAGGTTTTTAATTAACCTTCAAAAAAAAGGAAATGTTTTGAAATTTGAATTGATAATAAACTTGATGACGGTATATATTGAGTATATCTCCTGGGATTGTTGATACGAATATTACCTTCCTAATATATCCTGTTGATAATGATACTGTTCATGCTAAAAAGGGAAAAATAAAGGGTGTAAGTTAGTTAACTGTGTAAGAGAAGGTGAAGGGTCAAGGGCATGTGAATGTAAACTTAGGAAAGGAAAAAAAAATATTCGAGAACCGTAATTATTTAATCCTACCACATTACAACTCTGCTCGTAAATTCCTAAATGAAGCCATTACAATACTGTCATCTCATAACAAAATATGGAGCACAAGACTTCCATAATAACCAACATTATATATATATATATATATATATATATATATATATATATATATATATATATATATATATATATATATATATATATAACTAACAATAAATAAATAAAAATTAAATTAATACATACAACAAAAAGACCTTAATAATAATTAAAAAATACAATTAATACATACAACAAAAAGACCTTAGTTGTAAATTTGTAATTAATTAAAATTGAAATTTACAACAAAAACACATAAAAAAAAGTATGACATTTGCACCCCACCTTTTCAGTAACCCATCATTTCATTAAACAGCTTTTTTTTTTTGAAATTCTAAACAACTTCATCTCTCTATTCTCTATTTTCTGGTTTTCAACCCAAATTTCATTCATTTTTTTTCTCTGAATTTCTATTCCATAATTCCATCATTCATCTCTATCTCACTTATTTCAAAACTCAAAAATCTTAAGTGAAAAAAGTAGTAAGCAGTGCTTACGGGATCCAAGCTTTGAAGTTGGCCTACAATGGCGATTATTTAAGCTTGGAGGTTGGCCTTCAATGGCGGACTCAGAGTAGACTCACTTGTTTTCGTGAAGAAAAACGCATATCGCCCGCTTTCTCCGCGAAATCCTGTTCCAACTCGGATGACTCGGACGAAATCCGAGTTAACTCGGCGTTTTTTCATCCACCGTTTTGAATCGCGTTATTTCGGAACGGTGGTTCAGAAAACCGTTCCAACTCGGCCGAGTCGAGTCAGAACGGCTGTTATTTGGCACCATGACCCCAAAGATCAAAGGTATGATCTCAAGAACACGTCTTACACAAGCACTCAAAACAGAACCGAAAAACGTAACAATGCAACAACAATGAGAATGCTAAGAACACAAATAAAAAACACACACCAAGATTTAAGTGGTTCACCCCTAATTGGGCTACGTCCACTATACTAGCCTAGATGTCTTTATTGCTTCTTCAAAGATTCTCCAATGGAGCAATACACAATGATGAAGTGATTTAATCTTTGTAGAGAGAGATTAGGAAATGAAAGCTATGTGATGATGTCTATGTGTTAGGCCCTATTTATAGATTATAGGGTCTAACTCTTACAATACATCCTAAGGAAAACCAAGAAAACCGAAGAAAAGAACCAAAAAAACAGGTTCCAGCCTAAATCGCCGAGTCGGCTCCTCGAGGGTCTAGGAGGACAGCCGACTCGGCTGTTGCTTCTGTCCAGAATCTCTGTTTCTTCAATTGCTCCTTTTATACCTCGTCAGAATTACTATTTTGCCCTTTTTATTAAACCAACTGATTAAACCCATGATTAAGGACTTTAAGTCACCCTAATCACCACAATCTCCACCTTGACTTAAGTCCGCAAGCATCCACTCAAACACGTAAACCATCATCACAAACATAATCAATCAAAGACATCATTCTTAGCCAAATCTTGTGTAAATCACATACACGATTCTTGGTGAGGAAATCACATCCTCCTTCTATATGTAAATCACATGCATCACCTTAACTCCACCTTAACCTCAACACTAACATAAATCAATTGTTAAATGAGGCTAGCCCAACCAAGTCTACACATAGACTAAACTTTGGATATGGAAAAGGTCTAGTCATCATATCGGCCGGATTGTCCTTCGTTGCTATCTTATCCAACAACACCCTTCCTTTTTCAATTTCATCACGGATGAAGTTATACTTCACATCAATATGCTTGGTCCTCCTATGAAAAGTATTTTGATTCTTAGCCAAGTGTATTGCACTTTGGCTATCACAATGTACGCATATTGAATTCAACCTTGGACACAATTCCCCTATGAGACTCCTTAACCACTTTACCTCCTTAAACGATTTCGCCGCTGCGATATAGTCTGCTTCCGTAGTCGATAACGCCGTAACCTCTTGTAGTGAAGACATCCAACTAACCGTCGTACCACCCAAAGTGAATACCATACCCGAAGTTGACTTTCTACTATCAAGATCACCCGCAAAATCAGAATCGCAATAACCAATGAGCCCCGTGTCGTCAATCCCAAACTTAAGGCATACATCCGATGTACCCTTCAAGTATCTAAGAAGCCACTTAACCGCATCCCAATGTTGTTTTCCAGGGTTTGCCATGTATCTACTAACCATGTTAACCGCTTGTGCTATATCCGGTCGGCTACATACCATAGCATACATAATACTCCCTACGGCATTTGTGTATGGAATGCCCCTCATGTCTTCTTCCTCTTGCTTGGTCCGAGGGTATAATTCCTTTGAGAGCCTAAAATGAGAAGCAAGCGGAGTCGAAACTTTCTTGGCATCGTCCATTGAAAAACGCTTCAACACCTTCGCAATGTATCTTGATTGATGTAGATACAAATGCCCCTTGTTTCTATCCCTCACAATCTCCATTATTAAGATCTTCTTAGCATCTCCCAAATCCTTCATGTCAAACTCCTTGGACAATTCATCTTTTAGCAACTCCACCTCAAGCAAACTCTTGCAAGCAACCAACATGTCATCGACATATAAAACTAGGTAGATCAAGGGCCCCACATTCGTACTCCTCATGTAGACACAACTATCATATGAGCTACGAGCAAAATCATGTGCCATCATGAAAGCGTCAAACTTTCTATACCATTGCCTTGGAGATTGCTTCAAGCCATACAATGACTTCTCCAACTTACACACATAATTTTCCTTTCCGATCACCTCAAATCCTTTCGGTTGTTGCATATAAATCTCCTCGTTTAAATCACCGTGCAGAAAAGCCGTCTTTACATCCAATTGATGTAATTCTAAGTCCTCCATCGCCACCAAAGCTAGTAGGGACCTAATTGAAGCATGTTTCACTACTGGAGAGAATACCTCATGGAAATCAATGCCTTCGACTTGTGAATAACCCTTCGCAACTACTCTTGCTTTGTAGATAGGACCACTTTCACTCGACAATCCTTCTTTCTTTTTGAAAACCCACTTGCATCCCACTATCCTCTTATTCTTGGGAGCTTTCACAATAGACCAAGTACCATTCTTCTCAAGAGACTCCATCTCTTGCTTCATGGCTCCAAGCCACTTACTTGCGTCTACTAAACCCATGGCTTCCTTGAAAGAACCCGGATCATCACTACCTTCTACCTCACTTGCGACCGTGAGAGCATAGGCCATGTAATCACACACCTCAATGTACCTCCTTGTTTTCTTTATTTGCCTCTTTGACCGATGTACATTGTGAGATGTTGATTCCATTGGTTGATATGTATCATTCTCAACCCTAGTAGCTTCATTATCTTTAGGTGACTCCACCTCCTCACAAGCATCATGTGTTGTACCTACATTGTTAGTCTCAACAATATCCAAGGGACAAGCAAACATAGATGATTCATCAAACTTGACATCTCTAGAAGTTACTACCCTTCTAGTCTTGTCACACCAAACCCTATATCCCTTGACACCACACCTACAGCCAACGAAAATACATTTTCTGGCCCTAGGTTCAAGATTCCCCTCATTTACATGTATATATGCATTACATCCAAATATTCTAAAATTAGAATAATCAATTGGAGAAGAATACCATACCTCTGAGGACACTTGAAGTCAAGAGCGGTGTGTGGTGAGCGATTGATCAAATAGCATGCCGTCGAAACCGCCTCGGCCCAAAACTCTTTTTTAAGCTTTGCTTGACTCAACATGCATCTTGCCCTTTCTAACAACGTCTTATTCATCCTCTCGGCCACCCCATTTTGTTGTGGCCTACCTACACATGTGCAATGCCTTGTGATACCCTCTTTAGCGCAAAACTTGAGAAACTCTTTCTCAATGAACTCAAGCCCATTGTCGGTCCTTAATGTCTTGACTCCACGCTCCATCTTCTTCTCTACCATTGTCTTTCACTCAATGAAGACACTCATCACCTCATTCTTAGTCTTTATAAAGAAACACCAAACTTTTCTTGAGTAGTCATCAATGAACGTAAGAAGGTAACTACACCCACCTAAGGACACCTTTCTTGATGGACCCCAAAGATCCGAATGTATGTAATCAAGAATTCCCTTAGTGTTATGGACAGCGGGTTTGAAGCTCACACGTTTGTGTTTCCCATAAACACAATCCTCACAAAATGGCAATACCCCAAGCTTCTTTCCCCCAAAGACACCCTTCTTACTCAACACGTTCATCCCTTGCTCACTCAAGTGCCCAAGTCTCATGTGCCAAAGTTTGGTTTCTTGCTCACTCATGGTGGAGAAAGAAACGTTCGCCGAACCGGTAACCAAAGAACCTTGTAGCACATACAAACAACCAACCATGCTACCCTTCATCAAAATCAGCGACCCCTTTGAAATCTTCAACTCTCCACCTTCACAAGTGCACCTACATCCAAGAACATCTAACGTACCTAAGGAGATAAGGTTCTTTTTCAAACCGGGAACATGCCTAACCTCGCTAAGCATCCTAATCACCCTGTCATGCATCCTTATGGATATACTCCCAATACCCACAACCTTACATGTGTCATCGTTACCCAAAGTAACACTCCCACCGTCTACTTTCTCATAAGTAGAAAAATACTCCTTACGGGGAGTCATGTGAAAGGAACAACCCGAATCAAGAATCCACTCACTATCTCCTTTGTACCCATGTGTCACCACCAAGGCTCCACCATCGTCGCTATCATTCACGTAGCTCGCATCACCGGATGTAGAACTTTTAGACTCTTTTTCCATTCTCTTATACTTCCAACAATCTTTCTTTATATGCCCTTTCAACTTACAAAAGTGGCATGTCTTGACCTTATTTGAGGCCCTAGACTTAGACCTACCCTTGCTCTTTCCCCCAAAACTACTATCATTCATTCTACCCCTTACAAACAACCCATCATTGGTACCATTCTGTTTTTGGGTCAATTGCCTCTCAATTAGATCCCTTTGTACCAATGCATTGCTCACTTCATCACTACTAAGGACATCCCTTCCATATAGTAGTGTATCCATATAGTAGTGTATCCCTAAAGTTTTTGTAGAGAGAGATTAGGAAATGAAAGCTATGTGATGATGTCTATGTGTTAGGCCCTATTTATAGATTATAGGGTCTAACACTTACAATACATCCTAGGGCAAACCAAGAAAACCGAAGAAAAGAAACAAAAAAAGGTTCCAGCCTAAATCGCCGAATCGGCTCCTCGAGGGTCTAGGAGGACAGCCAACTCGGCTGTTGCTTATGTCCAGAATCTCTGTTTCTTCAATTGCTCCTTTTATACCTCGTCAGAATTACCATTTTGCCCTTTTTATTAAACCAACCAATTAAACCCATGATTGAGGACTTTAAGTCACCCTAATCACCACACACACACACACACATATATACCATACTATATACTAATAGTCTTGGAAAATTCCAAGTGACAATCTTACATTAAATGATGATTTGTCAAAAAAAATATTGGTCATTATTGATGAGGTCTTTTGATGAATGTGAACTAATTTATGACTATATAATAAGTTTTCTCTCTAAAAAACTTCTCTTGCAAGTTTAATTTGAAACTATCTTTGAAATAAGAGAATATTTCATAATTGAATATATTTCTCATTATTAAAATTTATAATATACTAATTTTTTCTATTTTCTAAGCTTTTCTAAAGATTTTCTCATCATTTTTAATTTTTGAAAATTTAGAATTGGATTTAGAATTAATTCATGTACATTATTTTTTTAATTAAGTTTTTCATGTGTTGTAGTTGTACAATATCTCAACCAAAAAAAATGTAACAACTAGAGATCTTTTATTTAACCCAAATTTCTCAAAAAGCTATAAAAATATAAAACTTATTTTTTTTTGATTATTCATTTACGTGTCTAATTTATCAATGAAAATAAAGTTTTTCTTACAAGCATAATCTAATATTCCGCCGTTTCTTTTTGTTTGTCCACTTTATCTTTTACACGCATTTTTTTAGCAAATTTTAAGTCTTAATATCTCTAAGTATCATACTATATACTAAAAGTCTTGAAAAATTCCAAGTGGCAATCTTACATTAAATGATGATTTGGCAAAAAACTATTGTTCATTTATTGATGAGGTCTTTTAATAAATGTCAACTAATTTATAACTATAATAAAAAGTTTTCTCTCTAAAAACTTCTCTTGCAAGTTTAATTTGAAACTATCATTGAAATAAGAGAATCATATTATCTACTAAAACAATAAAACTCTATTACACGTGTCTCTACTATAATCATTGTTTCCCGCCCATTTCTACAATTTGCGTTCTCTTCAAAAATATTTACTGCTCAACATTGTATGTCCCTAAACTTCCGTTGGAAGCTATTCATATATGGTAAACTACTAAACTTACCATAAATACTTTATGATTTTAAAGCCTGTGATATGAGAAGAATCATGTAACATGTCTTCCTCTCTTTCTCATCAATTGAGCTTAATCCCTCTTACTTAATTTCCTTTTACTGTAAAAAAATCTTCCTTTGAAAGGTTTACGATTTTTTTTGCTTTGATCTTTTTTCCTTAGAATTTTACAATATTATGTGTCATTTTCGTAGAAAAAAATTAGGCTTTTGTTATTAATTTTGAATTTCGAGCTTTTAATTTTATGAATTTACGGGAATTTCGAATATTGGATTTTTGTGTGTGTTTATATTACTCTTGATATTTCCATCCTGCCGTTTTTTGATTTCATTGTTTAACAAGATTTCGGAAAATTTATTAATTGTGATATTTTTATTTTTATACTAGAGTTTAGGTGACTTTTATATGATTAAAAATTGGGGTTTTATTTGTTTTATTTTATCTTAGTTTAGTTGAATTTGAAATTTGTATTCGTGGTACGGTGTTTGTATTTTATTTTATTTATAGTATGTCGTAATCCACTCAATCACCACTTTATGTCTTCAATTTGAAAAGGAGATAAAGATGGACGTCATGACGCTGCTGTAGAGGCAAATATTTTACTTTCAATTTAAATTTTATTAAAGTTTAAAACTTAAATTGTTCAATTTTTGCTAATTATGGGTAAATCGAAAAATCTGTTATGGTAGCAATACCTGAGCGATCTATAACCCAATAATAGATTGTCCAAAAATTTATTGGTAATCTGACCCAAACTTTGAGTTTTACTAATCAACTATTAGATTAACCCAATAAAAAATTGGCATAAATTTAAAGAAAATTTGCTCCAAATAATCACAACTATCACCCGTTGGCCAAAAATAATCCCAACTATCAATTATTTTTTAATAATGCCAACTATTCTCATAATTTGTTGAAAACATACCCACCCGCTTGTTATCGGCTGAAACAAGTAACTTTTCCACTTTTTTTTTTCTTTTTTCATTTACCTGTTCAAAATTAACCATTCCCCTTCATCTATTAATCAAAAAAGAAAGAAAAAAGTGGAAAATTTACCTGTTGCAACCGGTTAAAAGGAAGGTGGGTATGTTTTCAACAAATTATGAGAATAGTTGGGATTATAAAAAAATAAGGAAAAATTATCGCGAATAATCCGAACTATTGACAAACGTTGTGAATAATCTCAACTATTGATTATTTATGAATAATCCAACCTTTGTAGTTTTTTTGCTCGTGGCACCCCCAACCGAAATTTTAGCTTTTGTAGCAGGTTTTATCAATCCTTTGCAGGTCATCTTCTCCAAAGGTGCTTTTATAAACCCCATCTATGGATTTCAATGTCTTCTCCATTGTTCTTCTTCCATTTCTTCCATTTTGTTCTTCCTTCTACACCACGAACACCTCTGGCGGCACCTCTTACATAAATAATAGCACCTCTTGGAGTTCATTTACCCAGAAAACAAAAAAATAGGCTTGTTTTATGGAGTTGGAATTAGTGGAAGAAGGAAAAAGAACAAAATGGAAGAAGGAAGGTGAAGAAGGAAGAACAAAATGGAAGAAATAGAAGAAGAAAAATGGAGAAGACATTGAAATCAATAGATGGGGTTTATTAAAACACCTTTGGAGAAGATGACCTGCTAAGGATTGATAAAACCTGCTACAACAGGTAAAATTTTGGTTGGGGGTGCCACGACCAAAAAAACTACGAAGGTGGGATTATTCATAAATAATCAATACTTCAGATTATTCACAGCAGTTTGTCAATAGTTCGGATTATTCCCGATAATTTTTCCAAAACATAATTGATAGTTAGGATTAGTTTTGGCCAACGGGTGATAGTTGGGATTATTTTGAGCAAATTTTCCTAAATTTAATTAGAGTAAATAATAAACAATATTTCTTCATGTCTCTTTATCGACATATTTGTATTACTATACATATTTATATTTATGATATTATATTTATTTATCTTTTCATATTATTTCTAAAAATAAAGGATAATTTCACCTATAATTCATATAATCAAATGTTTTAAGATTTCTTTTTGATAAAACTTCAATAATATTTTTAGTAATATTATCAAATCATCATACATTATAGTAAAACATTATATTAAAATACGGTTACACAAACTATATTTATATTGCCCTAACTCTACACAAGTATAGTAGAGGTAAGGGGTCGAACCACAGGGACAAGGCTAGTCAAATAGATGGTCTCAATATAGGGATTCAAGGGTGTTAAGGTGAATGAAACTAATTAAAACCAAGATTGGTTGCAAAGCTACAACTAGTATGAATCAAGAAGAGAAAAGGCGAGAATGATTAGTTCCACCCTACAGAGGTACCACAAACATCTATGCATTAGGGTGAGTTGGTGACCTTCAATCATCAACGGATTCAATAATGAGAGGAAGTTGATGGCTCTAAGGCTAATCGAACGACCTATAATTGCCCTATGTGTCCTTGGGAGTGGCAGAACAAGATTCAAAGTGAATCGTTATGATGATTGAATAAGTTTCAACTAAACCCTAACTCAAGAATAAGGGGTTCCAACTCTATGGTTTCACCAATCAAACCCTAGGGAACTACTCACACATCATGAAGAAGAAACTAGGCATGATATTCCACAAGAACAAGAAACTAGACATGGAAAACTTCTATGAGCAACAAAAGCAATAATAGGCAATGATAAAGAGAACTATAGGAACAAGAACATAAAAGTAACAACTCTATGCTAGATATTCAAACAAATCCAAGCACATAATCACCATAAAGAGAGAAGAATCATGAATAGCATTTAAGAGTAACTACCAACAACATTAAATGATTCTAGAAATAAATAAAAGAAAGATACTCATACCATAAATAAAGCCTCAAAGGGTGTAGAGGATATCATCAACAAAAGTAGCAAAGAGTTACATCCAAAAGCCAATGACTTGATTGATTTAAGAGAAATATCAAACTAGGGAAATAAAAGCTAGGGTTTTGAAAACTAGAGAAAATGGAAGTTAAGAGATTAGTCTACTAGGGAATGTTTAGGGTTAAAACTAGAATGCCCTTCAAACTACAGGAAATGGGTATAAATACCCCTAAAATAAAGTGTCACGGAATTACAAAAGGGCCCACGAAGACTAAAAAAGGAAAATAAAACTGATACGCAAAAACAGGTGCATTCGCCCGAATGTCATGGGCCATTCACCTGAATGTAGCTCCTTCACCCGAATGTAGCTCCTTCGCCCAAATGTTGTGCATTCGGTATTTCCAGTGAGTTTTGAGCCACTTTGAAGACCATTCGCCCGAATCCAGCTCCTTCGCTCAAATATATTACATTCGGCATTTCCAGTAGGTTTTGTAAAATTGCTGTAGAGCGCCTGACTCCCATTCGCCCGAATGGGAGCCTTCATTCGGCCGAATGTGCTGCTGTTTCCTTCTTTGAGGACATTGATTCCTTTCTCGATCTCAAGAGCTATGCCGGGGTCATGGGACAGTCCCACTTGGTCGTGGTCAAGCTCTAGGAACAACGCCTTAGTCTCGAATGTATGCCAAACGCCCTCGAAATCTCCAAAAATCACCTAATCAATCTCAAAACACTTGAACACAAGATCAAGGAGAAATCATGCGTGAAATATATCAAATTGATGCAAAATGGCGAGACTCGACACCAAAAATGGGGCGGTAAATGTGCTCTAAAACGAGCACATTAGTGGCTTTAATGGTGGTGGTGGTGGTGGTGGTGGTGTTAGGGAGGGGTAGAGAGAGGTTGAGGAAGAAGAGTTTAATTGGGGGTAATTGGGTAATTAGATTAAATTAATGAATTTAATAAAAAGTCAAAGGTTACTTAGCATGGTCAAGCTCATTTAGCAGGTCATCCGTGAAGTGGCTGTATCGCTGTCGTGTTTGGTAACTTGAAGGTTGTTGTTTGTAAATAAAAAGTTTGCGGCTGTTTATTTGAAAATGACTAAACTTAATGGCTGTAGTTGGTAATTGATCCTATTAATTTTGTTATATAGTAAAGAAAATTAGATTGAATAAGAGAATGCCATGTGTAATTTTCTTATTGGCCAGCATTATCATAATATTTATGGTAGGGATATTAATTGCATGATTTTCAATTCAGTCAATTTTAATCATTTACGACAATAAAATGTTGCATTCATATTAATGGCAGGAATAATTGCAGGAATTTCAATTCAGTCAAGTTTATTCTTTACAAAAATAAAAATTTGGATATATATTAATGGCATAAATATTAATGGCAGAAATATTAATTGCAGGATTTTCAATTCAATCAATTTTATTCTTTTACAAAAATAAAACGTTGGATTTATAATAATGGCAAAAGTAATAATTGCAAGAATTTCAATTCTGACAATTTTATTCTTTTACGAAAATAAAAAATTATGATTTATATTAATGACAGGAATATTATTTGATAGAATTTCAATTCAGTCAATTTTATAAGTTGACAAAAATAGAAATTGTCTTTCAATACAATGACATGAACTACAATATAAATACACTATTTGACCAACTTAATTATTTGCTCATAGCATTTCTCTTTTCTCAAACTTCAGTGTTGTTGAATAATATTTTCAAGGAAAAATTATAAAAAACCACCTATTCTATACACTCTTTTTTAAAAAACTACCTTATATAAAATTTTTTGCAAAAAACCACCTTACATAATACATTTCTTTGCAAAAGACTACCTGTTACTCTATTTCATCAGTTGACCGGCATGTTTAATGGTTGACCAGCATGTGCTTGTCACGTGAGCTGAAAGAAGCCCATCTTCTCCCTCATTAAAATGTTGAGCAACATCAGAACACCAAAAAATACCCCTTTCATTTCAACTTCAACTGATGTTCAGCACTAATGAACAGCACATAATTGTATATATGAACAGCACAGAATCATCAATTCAACTTCAACTGATGTTCAACACTAATGAACAGCACCATTTGATTCAATCATACACATTTGAATCTTACAAAATAACCCAAGCAGCATTTGATACCCAGCAGCACTTGGAATGTACACTAATAATGGAGGCAAAATAATCCAACCATAATTTGAGAATACTTCGAATTGCACTTTGAACCCTAATATATATGAAAAGCAATAAAAATTAAGAAGAAGTACATACCAAGATAACCGTGATCTTCACTGAGATGCAACAAATGAAAAAGAGGGAGTAGTAATGGAGGCGTGAAGAGTAATGAAGATGAATGGGACAACAGTAGGTAGGACAGCAATAATGAAGATGATTTCTTCGAATCGGTTTAATTAAATAAAGATGGGCTTCTTTCAGCTCACGTGACAAGCACATGCTGGTCAACCGTTAAACATGCCGGTCAACTGACGAAATAGAGTAACAGGTAGTCTTTTGCAAAGAAATGTATTATGTAAGGTGGTTTTTTGCAAAAAATTTTATATAAGGTAGTTTTTTAAAAAAGAGTGTATAGATTAGGTGGTTTTATATAATTTTTCCTATTTTCAATAATAACAATGAGCTTAAATTACATTTAGGAAATACAGAGTGATACAGGGACATGGAAAATTAATGCAAAGGTCATACATATGTGGGAGTATAAAGAGAGAGATGTGACCACATCTATTTACTTAATCCTGGTGGACGAAAAGGGAACATCTATAATGGCTTCGATGGGAAAATTTACAATGTCAACTCATTCAAAATCCTGTGTGTTAGGAAAATCTTACTTTTTTGCAAAATTTAGTGTTAATCCTGCAGTTGGTGAGTATAGATTAACCAAACATGAATGGAAAATGTTTTTCTATAAAACATCAATAATCGAAGAAATTTCAGACTTGCAAATTAGCAAATCCATATTTAACTTTGTTTCATTTTCTGACATTCTTGACAATGTTCAGAATGGCAAGTTTCTTTTAGGTAAATAAAGTTCAATAATTCTAAAATATTCATAAAATGAAAATTTTTATTTTTCTATGTAAATACTTATATACAACTTGATTTCAGATGTGATTGGTGAAGTTGTGGAATATCGCGATTATAATGAAAATTTCCTCAAAAAGACTTTTAATATAGAGTTAAAAGATGAAAGGTGCGTAACTAACACTTGCAAAATTATATATATTTAACATATTTAGAAATTGACGTAATTTTTATTATTATTAGAATTACTTGTGAATTACAGCCTTGATGTTTAGGCCTTTTACGAATTACAGCCACGATGTTTTTCTTTTGCGAATTACAGCCACCACGTTTTAAAAGTGACCACCATTGCGGCCAAATGACCGGTTATGATCGTTGACCAGAGAATTTACCTTTGACTTTCCATTTTTCTGAGGATCTTTTGTGAATTACAGCCTCAAAGTTTTCTCGTTTTGAAATTTTTTTGACCACCATTACGGCCAAGTGACCGGTTGACACCGTTGACCATGATTTTTACCGTTGACTTTCCTTTTTTTTTCTTTTTCCTTTTTTTTTCTTTTTTTTTCTTTTTCCTTTTTTTAATTTAATTCTTCATCGCCAATCATCTTTCTCTCTCTTTCTCCTTCTTCTCCATCATCTCCATCATCTTCATCCTCCATTAATCTTCAAAGTTACCATTAATCTTCAACCCAATTTCTCTCCAAAGTCCAAACCCTAAATTTCTTTCTACTATTAATCTCTCTTCATCACTTTCCTTACTTTGTTCTCCTCAAAGACCCAATCAAAGACCCGAATACTCAAAGACCCAATCACCCAAATTTCTCTGCAAATCAAACTGAACAAAATAACCCAGATGAAGAAATCAAAAATAATCCTAAATTTAATATAAAGGTGGTATTTTTTAAAGAGAAGGATGAAGATTTGGAAAACTAAAAACCCAGTTACATTCTCTGGGGGGATAATTTCTTTCCACCATTAATCTCTTCATCACTTTCCTTACTTTGTTCTCCTCAAAGACCCAATCAAAGACCCAAATTGGATTTTTAATCATACTGCTCAAGCTCTCATAATTTCTACTGGTATGCTTATCACATTTAGATATTATTTTTATAATTTCTTTTTTGATTTTTAATTTGAGTAATTGGTCGAAATAATTCTGATATTAATTTATGCAAATATATACAGTGGCTGGAGCAGCGTATTTTATAGTAGCAGACAAGACTGTGTTGAAGTCTGCACGTCGAAACTCCTTCAATAATGCAAGAAACACAAATATTTGAGCATAAAATGTGAAGGATTTTGTGATGGCCTGGCTTTCTAATTTGAGGGATGATTAATTGTAAAATCATCATGTTTAATGGAAACTTAATTAGAAGATTATCAAAATCAAAAGATTTGTATAATGATGATGTTGTTATGGATCAAGTAATAGCAATTACGATTGCACTTAGTTTATTTTCATTTGTTTTTCAGACTTGAAATCTGAATCAATTTCAGACTCAAAACCTGCATGTCATTTTCTAAAGCTTGGGTTTTTTTTTAAAAACCCATTCGGATTCCAGTTTCCCACAACTATTGAAGCTGTCTTGAATCTGATCCTCCTTTCTTATTAAAGAAAAAGAAACCCAGCTAAAAAATTCTGGGTTTTATATTTCCACAATTTCGGTCTTTGATTGGGTCTTTGAGGAGAACAAAGTAAGGAAAGTGATGAAGAGAGATTAATGGTGGAAAGAAATTTAGGGTTTGGACTTTGGAGAGAAATTGGGTTGAAGATTAATGGAGGATGAAGAGGATGAAGAGGATGAAGATGATAGAGAAGAAGGAGAAAGAGAGAGAAAGATGATTGGGGATGAAGAATTAAATTTAAAAAAAGGAAAAACAAAAAAAAGAAAAAAAAAGAAAAAAGAAAAAAAAAACTCAAAAAAAAAGGAAAAACAAAAAAAATGGAAAGTCAACGGTAAAAATCATGGTCAACGGTGTCAACCGGTCACTTGGCCGTAATGGTGGTCAATTTAAAAAGTTGGTGGCTGTAATTCATAAAAAAAAAACTTTGCGGCTGTAATTCATAAAACGAGAAAACTTTGAGGCTGTAATTCACAAAAGATCATTTTTCTGATTTTTCCTTTTTTTTTCTTTTTTCATTTATTTTTTTTCTTTTCCATTATCTCTCCTTCTTCTTCCCCAATTTACTCCTTCATTTTTTCATCTTCTTCATTCCTATTTTTCTTCAAAGTTCCATTATTGTTTTATAAATACTTCAAAGTTTCTATTTAATTTTTTTTTCTTAATTTTTCTTTCCCCAATTATTTTTCTCTCTCCTCTCTCTTCTTTTCCAATTACCTCCATTCTTGCTACTATAGTTGAAATTGTCAACTGGGTTCTAGCCTTAGATTGAAAAGTTGCTTAAACCAAAACCTAACTTGGGTTTCCGACAAACGTTGCTTAATTGATTCGGTCCGACCAATCCAATTCCCTGACAAAACACTTGAATATGGATGGATGCAATTGACTGAATTAGCTCATACACTTGAATAGTGCAATTTTCATTCCTAAAGTAGGTTTCAGATTTTCAATTGTCCTTAAAAGCTAAACTGATAAGTGATAAGAATATCCTTTGTTTAGAGGTGTTGTTGTCGAATTAGAGGTCGTCTAAGGCTAGAACCCAATTAAGCAACTTTTCAATCTAAAGTAGGTCGTCTAAAGTAGGTCGGACCGAATCAATTAAGCAACTTTTCAATCTAAGGCTAGAACCCAGAAACACTTAACTCAAAATCCATCTGATAACCCGAATTTTAAATTTCATCTATTGAATATCGTTTGACTCCACTAAACTGAAACAAAAAAGACCCTAAACCAGTAAACCACAATACTCATGTTGTAGTTTCCTAGCACATAATTCACTCATAATAGAATAATGTTAAGGAAAGCATCATTTATTTTGGTACTCCATCTAAAATTTGGAGCTACTTCTTTCTCCACTTTTCATAATGTAAAGTTTAAAAAATCATACTCATGTTAATACAAGTGATAGATTCCAGAATTCAACCACTTATAAGTTTCCCAAAGTTCTACTTCTCAGTCCTTAGCTTATAGAAGTACAAGTATTCAGACACAAAAATCATAAACCCTAATTTTCGAACAGCATAACAAACCAAAAATTGTTATTAGCACACCTCTAATCCAAAGTATATACCCTAAATTTTTGAACAAAACAGTACAGAAAAAATAGAACATAAACCCTAATTTTTGAACAGTGAATCGAACATCAAACCCTAAATTTCGCTTTTGTTCCAAAGAAACAAGAAATTTTGCCATACCTGTGCAGTTTCTTCGAAGGAGAAGATCGCTAGAAGGGCTTTGAAAGCTACTGAGAAATGAGTGAAAAATCGAAGGAGACGATCCAGGAAGGGGTGAGTGTTTGAAAGCTACTGAGAAAGGAGTGAAAATGCAAAACGGTGTTCTGTTCATTGACAATCGAATAAGGGCACCCTAATTGAAATCTACTGTGGATTAGTTAACGGTGAGATAACGTTTTTTTTTTGTTTAAAGCTACGGAAAATCTAAATACTAAAGTTAGATGCTACCATATGGATTTTTTTATAAAAAAATGCTACCACCGGCATTTCATGAAAACACAATGTTACCATGTGGAATTTCCCTATTTATTAAAATAATAGGTGTAAAAGGAGTTCAAAGGAGTGACCGTTAGGTTGTCTCTCAATGCTTGAATTGATTGCATAGGATTCCAATACTAATCTCACTCTTAATTTAGAGGTTACAAAGGAATATTTTGGTGAATAATGCTCATAACTGCCATAGATTAATGGTATTAGTTGTTTGATCATCAATATGATTATTAAGAATGATTAATTAGGCCATGACCCTTGGGCTACACTCTTGTAGTACAAATAGGGCTCAGTTATGAGTAGAAAGACATACTTTTTTCTTACATTCCTATTTTCTTATTCTCATTTGCTTGTATTATTTTCAAGAAAGTAATTAACTCTTGTTTGGAGTAAAAGTTTGATTTATAAAACCATTCGTAACAACTACATATAAATTGTTTCTTACTAAAAGATAAAAAATTTAAATATTACAAATTAAAAACTATCACACATTCATAATTTGACAACATATTAAGTTGAAATTAAACAAAGCATACATTTCCCTCATAATGTCAAACTTTTGATTAGCAAGATTGTTCAATAGAGTAAACTTGGAATTTGAGCATTGAATACCATCCAACTTAATTTCTGTGTATATTTTTCCGCAAATAGCACATGTTACATGAAAATAGTCATGTATCATGTAGATAGAGCTAATAATTCCATTAGTGTTGTAAAGGCCCTCCTATTAAAACAATTTATTATTATAAGACTTTTAAGTATTAAGCTTAAGATACATAAAAACATTAAATTTTTAATTTCATTGGCTAACACAAAAATTACCTTGTCTATCAATTTAATATCAAATATCTTGACATATGCATACTTTAATAAATAAATTTCATTATTATCTTGATAATTGTTTTTTTCTTCAGAAGCATTTTGAATACAAACTTAAACCAATAAGTAAAATACACAAATTTGATCAAAAAATGAACTTCTAGACATGTTCAATAAATTGAAACTAATGATATATTTATAGCTTCATAAAAATTGCTAAACCTAAATATGATTTATATAATAATATTATCCTAAAATAAAAACTTGCTTGGCATTTAATATGTTTATTTTAAGTAAAAATAATACATTGTAATCATATATTTTTAATTACCAAGCTAATCTTATTGTCAAGATAATAATATTGTCCTATAATAAAAGTTGGTTAACCATAAATATATTTATTATAAGTAAAAATAAAACAATCATATGTTGTTTAATTATTATGTTATGATATTTTCACAAGTGGATTATGTATATCTGGCAACCTAAATATTTTAACCCATAATTGATTAAAAAAAATTATTTATAGTACAATATATACTATATGTATATATAGCAACCTAAATATTTTAACCTAGATTTCGATAAAAAATATATATTTTAAATATACATTAAACCCAATGAATAAAATAAATGAAATGCATTTAAAAAATAACTTTCTAGTAAAGTTGACATAAATACATATATTGTTGAACATTTAGTGTCTAATAATCCTAAGTCTATAATTACTAAGTACTACTAAAGTAGTAGGACAATATTTATTAAATTAATAGGTCCAAAAGGAGTTCAAAGGAGTGACCGTTGGGTTGTCTCTTAATGCTTGAACTGATTGCATAGGATTCCAATACTAATTCCACTCTTAATTTAGAGGTTACAAAGGAATATTTTGGTGAATAATTCTCATAAATGCTATAGATTAATGGTTTTATTTGTGTGGTCATCAATATGATCATTAAAAATAATAAATTGGGCCATGACCCTTAGGTTATACTCTTGTAGTATAAATAGGGCTTGATGATGAGTAGAAAGACACACCTTTCTCTTGCATTCTTATTCTCTTATTCTCATTAGCTTGTATTATTTTCAAGAACGTATTTAACTCTTGTTTAGAGTAAAAGTTTGATTTATAAAACCATTCGTAACAACTACATATAAAGTGTTTCTTAATAAAAGATAAAAATTTTAAATGTTACAAATTAAAAACTATCACACCTTGATAATTTGAGAACATATTAAGTTGAAATTTAACAAAGCATACATTTCCCTCATAATGTCAAATTTTTGATTAGCAAGATTGTTGAATAGAGCAAACTTGGAATTTGAGCATTGAATACCATCCAACTTGATTTCTGTGTATATTTTTCCGCATATAGCACATGTTACATGAAAATAGTCATGTATCATGTAGATAGAGCTAATCATTCCATTAGTGTTGTAAAGGCCCTCCTATTAAAACAATTTATTATTATAAGACTTTTAAGTAGTAAGTTTAAGATAAATAAAAACATTAAATTTTTAATTTCATTAGCTAACACAAAAATTACCTTGTCTATCAATTTAATATCAAATATCTTGACATATGGATACTTTAATAAATAAATTTCATTATTATCTTCATAATTGTTTTCTTCAGAAGCATTTCGAATATACATTTAAACCAATAAGTAAAATACACAAATTTGATCAAAAATGAAGTTCTAGTCTTGTTGAATAAATTGAAACTAATGATATATTTATAGCTTCATAAAAATTGCTAAACCTAAATATGGTTTATATAATAATATTATCCTAAAATAAAAAGTTGATTAGCATTCAATATGTTTATTTTAAGTAAAAATAACACATTATAATCATATCTTTTTAATTACCAAGCTAATTTTATTGTCAAGATAATAATATTGTCATATAATAAAAGGTGGTTAACCATAAGTATATTTATAATAAGTAAAAATAAAATATTATAATCATATGTTGTTTAATTATCATGTTATGATATTTTACTAAGTGGATTATGTATATCTAGCAATCTAAATATTTTAACCCAAAATTAATTAAAAAATTTTATGTATAGTACAATATATACTGTATGTATATAAAGCAACCGAATTATTTTAACCCAGAATTGGATAAAAAATATATATTTTAAATTTACATTTAACCCAATGTGGAAACTAAATAAAATACATTGAAAAAATAAACTTTTAGTAAAGTTGACGTAAATGAAACTAATGATATATTTATGGCTTAATAGAAGTCGGGGAACTTAAATTATTATTTTCTATGATAATAACATTCTTATAATAAAAAAGTTGTTAACAATTATTATATTTATTATACGAAAAATTAACACATTATAATCATATATTTTTTAATTATCATGTTATGATTCAAATACATATATTGTTGAACATTTAGTGTCTAATAATCCTAAGTCTATAATTACTAAGTACTACTAAAGTAGTGGGACAATATTTATTAAAATAATACTTCCAATAGGAGTTCAAAGGAGTGACCGTTGGGTTGTCTCTTAATGCTTGAACTGATTGCATAGGATTTCAATACTAATTCCACTCTTAATTTAGAGTTTACAAAGGAATATTTTGGTGAATAATGCTCATAAATGCCATAATTTAATGGTATTAGCTATGTGATCATCAATATGATCATTAAGAATGATAAATTTGGCCATGACCCTTAGGTTACACTCTTGTAGTATAAATAGGACTTTGTGATGAGTAGAAAGACACACCTTTCTCTCGCATTCTTATTCTCTTATTCTCATTTGCTTGTATTATTTTCAAAAAAGTAATTAACTCTTATTTAGAGTAAAAGTTTAATTTATAAAGCCCTTCGTAACAACTACATATAAAGTGTTTCTTAATAAAAGATAAAAATTTTAAATGTTACAAATTAAAAACTATCACACCTTTATAATGTGACAACATATTAAGTTGAAATTAAACAAAGCATACATTTCCCTCATAATGTCAAATTTTTGATTAGCAAGATTGTTCAATAGAGCAAACTTGGAACTTGAGCATTGAATACCATCCAACTTGATTTCTGTGTAAATTTTTCCGCATATAGCACATGTTACATGAAAATAGTCATGTATCATGTAGATAGAGCTAATCATTCCATTAGTGTTGTAAAGGCCCTTCTATTAAAACAATTTATTATTATAAGATTTTTAAGTATTAAGCTTAAGATAAATAAAAACATTAAATTTTTTAATTGCATTAGCTAACACAAAAATTACCTAGTCTATCAATGTAATATCAAATATCTTGACATATGGATACTTTAATAAATAAATTTCATTATTATCTTCATAATTGTTTTCTTCAGAAGCATTTCGAATATACATTTAAACCAATAAGTAAATTACACAAATTTAATCAAAAATGAAGTTCTAGTCTTGTTTAATAAATTGAAACTAATGATATATTTATAGCTTCACAAAAATTTCTAAACCTAAATATGGTTTATATAATAATATTATCCTAAAATAAAAAGTGTCTTAGCATTCAATATGTTTATTTTAAGTAAATATAACACATTATAATCATATCTTTTTAATTACCAAGCTAATCTTATTGTCAAGATAATAATATTCTCTTATAATAAAAGTTGGTTAACCATCAGTATATTTATTATAAGTAAAAAAAATATTATAATCATATGTTGTTTAATTATCATGTTATGATATTTTCCTAAGTGGATTATGTATATCTGGCAATCTAAATATTTTAACCCAAAATTGATTAAAAAATTTTATATAGGAAAAATTATATAAAACCACCTAATCTATACACTCTTTTTTAAAAAACCACCTTATAAAAAAAATTTTGCAAAAAACCACCTTATATAATGCATTTCTTTGCAAAAGACTACCTGTTACTCTATTTCGTCAGTTGAACCGCATGTTTAATGTTTGACCAGCATGTGCTTTTGCAAAAACAACCTTATATAATGCATTTCTTTGCAACAACCACCTTACATAATGCATTTCTTTGCAAAAGACTACCTGATCAAACGTTAAACATGCCGGTCAACTGACGAAATAGAGTTCCAGGTAGTCTTTTGCAAAGAAATGTATTACGTAAGGTGGTTTTTTGCAAAAAAGTTTATATTAGGTGGTTTTTTAAAAAAGAGTGTATAGCTTAGGTGGTTTTATATAATTTTTCCTTTTAAATATAGTACAATATATATTGTATGTATATATAGCAACCTAAATATTTTAACCCAGAATGGGATAAAAAAAATATATATTTTAAATATACATTTAACCCAATGAGTAAAATAAATGAAATGCATTTAAAAAATAAACTTCTAGTAAAGTTGACATAAATGAAACAAATGATATCTTTATAGCTTAATAAAAGTGGGGGAACTTAAATTATTATTTTCATGATAATAACATTCTTATAATAAAAAGTTGGTTAACAATTAGTATATTTATTATAAGAAAAAATAACACATTATAATCATATATTTTTTAATTATCATGTTATGATTCAAATACATATATTGTTGAACATTTAGTGTTTAATAATCCTAAGTCTATAATTACTAAGTACTAATAAAGTAGTAAGACAATATTTATTAAAATAATAGGTCCAAAAGGAGTTCAAAGGAGTGACTGTTGGGTTGTCTCTTAATGCTTGAACTGATTGCATAGGATTCCAATACTAATTCCACTCTTAATTTAGATGTTACAAAGGAATATTTTGGTGAATAATGCTCATAAATGCCATAGATTAATGGTATTAGTTGTGTGATCATCAATATATTTTAAATATACATTTATCCCAATGAGTAAAATAAATGAAATGCATTTAAAAATTAAACTTCTAGTCAAGTTGATATAAATGAAACTAATGATATTTTTATAGCTTAATAAAAGTGGGGAACTTAAATTATTATTGTCATGATAATAACATTCTTATAATAAGAAGTTGGTTAACAATTTTCTTTAAGAAAAAATAACACACTATAATCATATTTTTTTAATTATGATGTTATGTTTCAAATACATATATTGTTGAACATGTAGTGTCTAATAATCCTAAGTCTATAATCTATAAGTACTACTAAAGTAGTGGGACAATATTTATTAAAATAATAGGTCCGAAAGGAGTTCAAAGGAGTGACCGTTGGGTTGTCTCTTAATGCTTGAACTGATTGCATAGGATTCCAATCCTAATTCCACTCTTAATTTAGAGGTTACAAAGGAATATTTTGGTGAATAATGCTCATAAATGCCATAGATTAATGGTATTAGTTGTGTGATTGTCAATATGATCATTAAGAATGATTAATTGGGCCATGACCCTTAGGCTACACTTTTGTAGTATAAATAGAGTTTGGTGATGAGTAGAAAGACACACCTTTCTCTTGCATTCTTATTCTCTTATACTCATTTGCTTGTATTATTTTCAAGAAAGTGATTAACTCTTGTTTAGAATAAAAGTTTGATTTATAAAACCATTCGTAAAAACTACATATAAACTGTTTCTTAATAAAAGATAAAAATTTTAAATGTTACAAATTAAAAACTATCACACCATCATAATTTGACAACATACTAAGTTGAAATTAAACAAAGCATACCTTTCCCTCACAATGTAAAACTTTTGATTAGCAAGATAGAGCTAATAATTCCATTAAAGTTGTAAAGGCTCTCCTATGAAAACAATTTATTATTATAAGACTTTTAAGTATTAAGCGTAAGATACATAAAAGCATTAAATTTTTAATTTCGTTGGCTAACACAAAAATTACCTTGTCTCTCAATTTAATATCAAACATCTTGATATATGGATACTTTAATAAATAAATTTCATTATTATCATCATAATTATTTTATTCAGAACCATTTTGAATATACATTTAAACCAATAAGTAAATACACAAATTTGATCAAAAATGAACTTCTAGTCTTGTTGAATAAATTGAAACAAATGATATATTTATAGCTTCATAAAAATTGCTAAACCTCAATATGGTTTATATAATAATATTATCCTAAAATAAAACGTTGCTTAGCATTCAATTTGTTTATTTTAAGTAAAAATAACACATTATAATCATATCTTTTTAATTACCAAGCTAATCTTTTTGTCAAGATAATAATATTGTCTTGTAAAAAAAGTTTGTTAACCATCAGTAGATTTATTATAAGTAAAAATAAAATATTATAATCAAATGTTGTTTAATTATCATGTTATGATATTTTCGTAAGTGGATTATGTATATCTGACAACCTAAATATTTTAACCCATAATTGATTAAAAAATTTTATTTATAGTACATATACTGTATGTATATATAGCAACCTAAATATTTTAGAATATTATTGTCAAGATAATAATATTGTCCTATAATAAAAGTGGGTTAACCATCAGTATATTTATTATAAGTCAAAATAAAACATTATAATCATATGTTGTTTAATTATCATGTTATGATATTTTCCTTAGTGGATTATGTATATCTGGCAATCTAAATATTTTAACCCAAAATTGATTAAAAAATTTTATATATAGTACAATATATACTGTATGTATATATAGCAACCTAAATATTTTAACCCAGAATTGGACAAAAAAATATACATTTTAAATATACATTTTTCTCAATGAGTAAAATAAATGAAATGCATTTAAAAATTAAACTTCTAGTCAAGTTGATATAAATGAAACTAATGATATTTTTATAGCTTAATAAAAGTGGGGGAACTTAAATTATTATTGTCATGATAATAACATTCTTATAATAAGAAGTTGGTTAACAATTTTCTTTAAGAAAAAATAACACACTATAATCATATTTTTTTAATTATGATGTTATGTTTCAAATACATATATTGTTGAACATGTAGTGTCTAATAATTCTAAGTCTATAATCTATAAGTACTACTAAAGTAGTGGGACAATATTTATTAAAATAATAGGTCCGAAAGGAGTTCAAAGGAGTGACCGTTGGGTTGTCTCTTAATGCTTGAACTGATTGCATAGGATTTCAATCCTAATTCCACTCTTAATTTAGAGGTTACAAAGGAATATTTTGGTGAATAATGCTCATAAATGCCATAGATTAATGGTATTAGTTGTGTGATTGTCAATATGATCATTAAGAATGATTTATTGGGCCATGACCCTTAGGCTACACTCTTGTAGTATTAATTAATAGGGCTTGGTGATGAGTAGAAAGACACACCTTTTAGCGGTTAGAAAAGTGTTGAAAAATTCCACGTGTCATACAATCATCATATCATATCATACAATCATACAATACTCTAAAAGTGTTGGGAAATTCCATGTGTCATCTCCTAAGGAGGCATGACAAATGTAATTATTTTACCAATTAGTCTCCCAAGAGACCGTCTTTCTGAGAGACGTCTCTCAGGCCCTATCCATTAAAACTTATTGCTTATATTTACTCCACATTTTTCCTAATGGGCCAACCCAATGAGAGATGGTCTCTCATAGAGATCGTCTCTCACAAGAATTTGTGTTATTTTAGTTTATGATAGTTGATTATATGAAAATATTTACCTAATTTAGAGTTTTGTTATTTTAAAAATTAGAGGTAAATGAGGTATACCATGGAGTATAATTTATTATAGAATTTCTATATAACTAATCTAAAATTTGATATATTTTTGATTCAATGAAAAAGTGATATTTTCGATAAATAATTAAAAAAATCAATATTTAATTAATTTTTGCTTCAAAAAAGTCATGTTTACGATAAATTTAATCATAATAATATATACTTGCATTATTCTTTGAAGTTATATTAATATATATTTCATACTAATTAATTCGTACATTGCACAAGTTTCTATAAATCTATACTAGTCATCATACAATACTATAAATGTGTTGGAAAATTCGATGTGTCATCTCCTAAAGAGACATGACAAACATAATTATTTTAGTGGATGATAGTTGATTATATGAAAATATTTACCTAATTTAGGGTTTAATAAGCCTCTCATTTATAAAACAAACTTATAATCCATTTCATGCATCAACGATAATATCCCTACGGATTGAATTAACGTCTAGTACAACACACTTCACAAGTGACTGAGCCAAAATTGATACCCATACGGATTTGAATCAAATGACCCTTCCAACCACTTGAAGATGAAGTACACACAAAATCAATAACACAAAGTCATTAACCTTGATCCTGATACAACACCAAAAGCTCTTCTATTCGTAAGTTTATCATAGACTGTATGCCAATCTTGACTACTTGAAGCGGCCACACTTCAAACTTATATAGGTAGGTTCTCAATACGTAAAAGACATATCCCTGTGATCCGGATACAACACCAAAAGCTCTTCTATTCTTGATCTTGAGAACTTTCCATGGACGACTACCTCGTTCATCACGGTTCAAAGCAACGATGGGTCATTAAACTTGTTGCTTACAAAAATCAAAAGGACTTTACTAAATTGAATTCAAGACACAATGTTTCCATGTGTGAATTGGGCTTTTCCAAATAATTTTTATTGACATAAACCGATTTCAATTGACGCTTGTTCAATTGAATCCCTACTCATGGCTTTCATATACGAATCCAACACATTGAACTTAGTGTTCACATAGTCAAAAGTTATGACCCCATTAATGATAAGTCCCTGCACTAGGCTATGCCTAAGAGCAATATGACGAGACTTACGATTATACACATGACTATAAGCCCTAACTAAAGCCGTCATGCAATCCGCATGAATCGCCACCGGTGAAATTGGCTTAGGTTACAAGGGTATCTCAAACATGAGATTCCTTAACCACTCCGCTTCACTAGACGTTGAAGCAAGAGCTATGAACTCCGCTGACATAGTAGAATCAGATATACATGTTTGTTTCTTAGAAGACCATGAAATGGCACCTTCCCCATAAACAAACACCCAACCACTTGTAGAAGAATTATCCTCTTCATTAGTGATGATCCAACTAACATCGGAATAACCTTCTAAAATAGGAGGTTCACCGCTATAAGCTATACCATAATCCTTGGTACGCAACAAGTATCTTAATACTCTCCTTATCGCCATCCAATGATGGGGACCCGGGTTGCTTGTAAATCTACTAATTTTACCAACCGCAAAAGCTATATTTGGCCTTGTACAGGTCATGGCATACATCAAAGATATATCCTATGACCTTTCAATACTCCAATTGAGAAATTGGTTGACCGGTATGTTTTGGAAATTTCATACCTAGTTCCATGGGAGTAGAGACCGGTGCTTTATCAAGCATAGTGAACCGCTTAAGTATCGTTTCAACATAGTGAGATTGACTTAGCTTAATACGGTTACCTTGTCTCGTGATCTTAATACCTAAGATCATATCGGCCTCCCCCATATCCTTCATCTGAATGGATCTAGACAAAAAATCTTTTGTCTCTTGTACTTGTTCTAAACTAGTACCAAAGATGAGCATGTCATCTGCATATAGACAAATGATAACCCCATTACCATGACTATCAAATTTGCTATAAACGCACTTATCGGCTTGATTCAATTTGAATCCAAAGGACAAAATCGTTTCATCAAATTTTTGATGTTATTGCTTAGGTGCTTGTTTAAGTCCATATAAGGATTTAACCAGTTTACACACCTTTTTCTCTTGTCCTTCCAAAACAAACCCTTCGGGTTGTTTCATATAAACTTCCTCATCTAATTCCCCATATAAAAATGCGGTTTTAACATCCATTTGATGTATTTCTAGATGATAGACCGTAGCTAAAGCTATCAATAACCGAATAGTGGTTATTCTTGCAACTGGTGCGTATGTATCGAAATGATTGATACCAAGCTTTTGTCTTAAGCCTTGTGCCACTAAACGGGCCTTGAACTTGTCAATAGTACCATCAATCTTCATTTTCTTTCAAAAAATCCGCTTGCAACCTATTGGTTTACAAGTAGGAGGAAGTTCCGCTAACACCCAAGTGTTATTACCCATGATGGATTGCATCTCATCATCAATAGCCTCTTTCCAAAAAGCGCTATCATGTAATGCCATAGCATCGCTATAAGTTAATGGGTCACCTTTCACATTAAATAAATATGGAACACTAGAAGATACTTCACTTCTAGTACCTTCAACCAAGTATACTTGGAAGTCTGGTCCAAAGCTTTTAGCTTTCCGTTGTCTCTTACTCCGTTGGGGAATAGGATCAACAAATTCTTGTTCATCTAGTTGCTGATTTTCATCAACACCTATAGGTGAACCTTGTTGATTATCATCAACATCATCATTGGTACAAATTTGTAGATTTCTTTGTCTACTCAATGATGAAAATCTAATTTCATCAAAAATTGCATCTCTTGACTCAATGATCGAATGAATCGACACGTAGTCATTTTGTTCTATAACATAGAACCTATAAGTGTTGCTATGAATAGCATAACCTATTTAATGCATTCAATCCCTCATTCACCGAGTTTCTTTCTTTTCTTACCGGGCAATCATACAATAGCCCTACAACCCCAAACCTTAAGATAACTTAAGTTTGGTTTCTTTTTGTACCAAAGTTCATAAGGAGTCTCCTTATTTGTTCTCATTGGAACTAGGTTAAGAATGTGACAAGCCGTCAACATTGCATCACCGGCCCCAAAATCCATCACTCAAGCCCGAGTAGGATAACATGGAATTAACCATCTCTTGTAGAGTACGGTTTTTCCTCTCCGCCACACCATTTGATTATGGTGCGTATCCGGCGGTTGTTTCATGTATAATGCCCATTGAGTTAAAAATAATTTGGATCATAATATTCACTTCCTTTATCGGTTCTTAACCTTTTAAGTTTACTACCAATTTGTATTTCTACTTCATTTTTGTAAATCTTAAAATGATCAAGTGCCCCATCTTTTGTATGTAAAAGATATACATAACAAAACATGAAAAAATAATCAATAAAAGTTATGACATATTTCTTATTTCCCAATGATGGTGTACTATGAAAGTCACAAAAATCACTATGGATTAACTCCAAAATTTCGGATTTCCGTTCAACACTTTTAATTGGTGTTCTTGTGATCTTATTTAACATGCACGTTTTGCAATTCTTAAACATTTTAACACACATAGGAATTAATTCATGCTTGAAATATTACATATAAGGTTCTTATTTAAATCCAAAAATAACTTAAATAAACTATTACATAAGAAAGGACGTCCTACAAAAAAGTTATTCTTAGAGATAATACACATATCGACTTCAAATACTAATTTGTAGCCCAATCGATTCAAAAACGGACCCGAGACAAGATTTCTACTAATTTCAAGTGCATAATAAACATCCCTTAAAATTAAGAGATTCCCCGAAGTAAATAATAGCTCCATTTGTCCTTTGCCTTGGACCATGATAGGTGCGTTGTTTCCTATAAAGAGATGCTCCCCATCAACCACCGTGTGAAAGGTTTTGAACCATCTTGTAGATACATACATGTCTCGAAGTCCCCCGAATCGATCCACCAAGACAAAGAATCATCCTGCACAACACTTAAATTAGTATTCATTGAAGAAAAATTCAAAGAAAAATTTTCATTCAAAATTGCATGATTACCTTGATTGGAAGGGTCTTTGCTTGTAGAAGCTTGACCATTCCCCTTTGCCTTCTTTTACATGTTCTTGAAAACAAATAAATTTTTTTTTTGGTGTCCGGGCTTACCACATTCCCAACATACCTTTTCAGTATTTGAGATAACGACCTTCTCCTTTGAAGAATCAACCATATTTCTTTTCTCACCGGAATGGGATGGTCTCCCTTCCGCAACCATGTTCATGGTTCCAACATTAGGATTTTCATCCTTCCGATTCTCTTGAATCCTTATACTAGACTCAACAACAATATTGTAACACCCGAAAGGAAATTCGGGTGTTACAAATATGTTGTCCAAGATCGGAGAGTGTAATCTCCTCTCTTTTATTCTTTAAAGCATGTCTAACATCCCTCCAAGAAGGAGGCAACTTGTCTATAATGCTTGAACCAAGAAAAACTTCATCTATTTGAATTTTATGTAATTTTAGATTGGCATGCATTCTTTGCAACTCATGAAATTGATCAATTATAGGGCGGTTTTTTACCATCTTATAAGAATTAAAATTCTTTACAAGAAACTTTTTGGAACTTGCACCCTCCGCCATATTTGTTCTCCAAAGCATCCCATAACTCCTTAGCGGACTCATGGTATTGGTAGATGTTAAAGAGATAATCTTGCATCCCATTGAGTATATGACGCCGACAAATAAAATCATCATTTTCCCACTTAATTCTCCTCCTTGCTTGCTCAAGAGTTTCATTTTCCGACTCCTCCGGTTTGGGTGAACTTATCACGTAATTCACGTTCAAAGTTGTTAGGAGGAACATCATCTTCTTTTGCCAACGTCAAAAATCGACACCGATAAACTTTTCCAACTTAGAAAAGTTAGATGTAAAATCTTTGATATATAGTTGCCATCCCGAAGATAATATCACAAAAGATTATTAAGAACTTAATAATGCAAATACAAATTACAAACAAGAATTTGTATGTATCCCTTTGTTGATGACAAAATAAAATTACAATTAACAATGCTAAAATAACTTGAAGATTGTTTTGTAACAACAACCATTACCTCGAAACTTGATACTTGTTGTACGCGTGTGATCACTTTCCATTTGTGATATTTCCCCCACAAAGGTACTTGGGTTTATTGATTAGAAATTCACAAAGAGATACAAACAACACAATATACTCTTAATACTTAGAGTATAAAACTTAATAACAAAGTGTTTAGAAATTATAAGAATTGGAAGCTCTAAACAAGAGTTAATTACTCTATTGAAAAGAATACAAGCAAATGAGAATAAGAGAATAAGAATGCAAGAGAAAGGTGTGTCTTTCTACTCATCACTAAGCCCTATTTATACTATAAGAGTGTAGCCTAAGGGTCATGGCCCAATTAATCACTCTTAATGATCATACTCATGATCACACAATCAATACCATTAATCTATGTCATTTATGAGCATTATTCACCAAAATATTCCTTTGTAACCTCTATTAAGAGTGGAATTAGTATTGGAATCCTATGCAATCAATTCAAGCATTAAGACACAACCCAACGATTACTCCTTTGAACTCCTTTTGGACCTACTATTTTAATAAATATTGTCCGACTACTTTAGTAGTACTTAGTGATTATAGACTTAGGATTATTAGACACTAAATGTTCAACAATATATGTATTTGAATCATAACATGATAATTAAAAAAAATATGATTATAATGTGTTATTTATTCTTATAATAAATATACTAATTGATAACCAACTTTTTATTATAAGAGTTTTATTATCATGACCATAATAATTTAAGTTCCCCCACCTTTATTAAGCTATAAATATATCATTAGTTTCATTTATGTCAACTTTACGAGAAGTTTATTTTTTAAATGCACTTCATTTATTTTACTCATTGGGTTAAATGTATATTTAAAATATATATTTTTTTATCCAATTCTGGGTAAAAATATTTAGGTTGCTATATATACATACAGTATATATTGTACTATATATAAAATTTTTTAATCAATTTTGGGTTAAAATATTTAGATTGCCAGATAAACATAATCCACTTAGGAAAATATCATAACATGATAATTAAACAACATATGATTATAATGTTTTATTTTTACTTATAATAAATATACTAATGGTTAACCAACTTTTATTATAGGACAATATTATTATCTTGACAATAATATTTTAAAATATTTAGGTTGCTATATATACATACAGTATATATTGTACTATGAATAAATTCTTTTAATCAATTATGGATTAAAATATTTATGATGCCAGGTATACATAATCCACTTAGGAAAATATCATAACATGATAATTAAACAACATATGATTATAATGTTTTATTTTTACTTATAATAAATATACTGATGGTTAACCAACTTTTATTATAGGACAATATTATTATCCTGATAATAAGATTATCTTGGTAATTAAAAAGATATGATTATAATGTGTTATTTTACTTACAATAAACATATTGAATGTTAAGCAACTTTTTATATTTAGGATAATATTATTATATAAACAATATTTAGGTTTAGCAATTTTTATGAAGCTATAAATATATAATTAGTTTCAATTTATTCAACAAGACTAGAAGTTCATTTTTTTGATCAAATTTGTGTATTTTACTTATTGGTTTAAATGTATATTCAAAATGCTTCTGAAGAATACAATTATGAAGATAATAATGAAATTTATTTATTAAAGTATCCATATGTCAAGATATTTGATATTGAATTAATAGACATAATAATTTTTGTGTTAGCCAATGAAATTAAAAATTTAATGTTTTTATGTATTTTAAGCTTAATACTTAAAAGTCTTTTAATAATAAATTGTTCTAATGGGAGGGCCTTTACAACACTAATGGAATCATTAGCCCTATTTACATGATACATGACTATTTTCATGTAACATGTGCTATTTGCGGAAAAATATACACAGAAATCAAGTTGGATGGTATTCAATGCTGAAATTCCAAGTTTACTCTATTGAACAATCTTGCTAATCAAAAGTTTGACATTATGAGGAGAAGGTATGCTTTGTTTAATTTCAACTTAATATGTTGTCAAATTGTGAAGGTGTGATAGTTTTTAACTTGTACTCCCTCCGTTCCTATTTGATCTTCCTATTTGGGTTTTTCACAAAGATTAAGAAAAATGGAATCTTTGGTAGTAGTGGGTATTATTTTAATTATATAGTAGTGGAAAGTAATGATTGTATTGGAATTATGAGAGAAAAAATATTTAAATAGTAGTGTGAAGTAATGATTGTAATGGAAGTATGAGAGAGAAAATAATTAAATAGTAGTGTGAAGTAAGAAAAGTGAGTTTTAAGGGGTAAAAGTGAGTTGAAAACTTTCGAAAAATAGAAAGTATTCTAAAGTGGAAGAACTTTTGAAACTACCCGTTATAGTAAGGTGGAAGAACATAAAGGAACGGAGGGAGTAACATTTTAAATTTTGGGAAATTCTACATGGTAAGCACCAGGTTAAGGGAAACGACTACTATAACTATTCTTGTTTGCCATTCTACCAAATAGCACTCAACTATTGCAAAAACATCTACCGTAACTATAATGATCAAAAAGCGTTAATTATTCGTTAACTTGTGAAATTACCTAATTGAAAGCAAGGACCTCCATTGAAAGAAATGATTGAATTATTAATAAAATTTCAAAAAGTGAAATTATTAATAGGTAATGAAAAATAGATTGAATTATTTCCAACAATTTTTCCTAAATAATAATAACAATGGAGTATTATTGGATTACCTGCTATCCACATTTTTATCTACAAAGATCGCAAACCTCAGAATACAAACCAACAACTTAGACCACAAACTCTTCAAGAACTCAGTCTCTACTAGCAAAATCCCAATTCTCCGAAATTTTTTTGCAAGAATTTGAAAAACCCACAAAATTCGAGAATCACCCAAATTAGGAAACCATGATTTCATCTTCAATCTCAGATAGAATTTTCCATGTTGTTCCAATCTTGATGAACTCTCCTTGTTTCTCCCCCTCCACTGGAAAAACTTCTGGGATGTTTTTATCTCAATCTTCTTCTGTAATGGTAGCTTCTTTATCTCCTTCTAAATTTAAGTTATTGTCTTGTTCAATGAATGATCCCAGAAATCTGGGCTCTTGTGATGTTCAACACCATGTATGTTTTCTCCTTCCTTGCTATCTTTATTAATATTCCTCAATAGCCATTCAAAGCAAAAAGAGAAAGAAGGAAGAGGATGATGATGGAGAATTAAACAAGGGTAATATGGTAATTTCACCCTTTAACGGCCATTCAAACTTTTTTTAGCCCATATAGTTACGGCAGTTAGTGTCCCTTAACCTGATGCTTATCATGTAGAAACGAAAACAAGATTAGTTATTAGAGGCGTTTCCCTTCACCTGGTGCTTACCATGTAGAATTTCCCTAAAATTTTTATCTTTTATTAAGAAACACTTTATATGTAGTTGTTACGAATAATTTTATAAATCAGACTTTTACTATAAAAGAGAAGTATTTTTAGCTTTATTTGAAGAATAACTGGGAGGTATAAATTTCCTACATCTATATTTTGAATTATCAGTTCTAGTTCATAATATTTCCCTTTAACTTACATTTTATTCAAATCTTTGACCAGACTAAAAATGCCAAAGAAAAAGCATTGCTATCTGAAATTTTAAATAGAAAATTTATTTTCTGCTAAAAGTTTCGAAACCAAAATCTAGATGGGAGCATGACAATGACCTTGAAGTAGTCAAAATGAAGGATAGGACTTTTGTACAAGATAGGTTTGGCATTCACATACCCAAACAAGGTATTTGCATATTTGATCTAAGTTTTGAGTAATCCCCAAGATATACTATCGGATTTCATGAAACATGTTACAAACTCTTGAAAAGCAAAGTGTATGGAAAATGTTTGTGTTGGATATTATTTCGGTAATGAAACGAGGAAGTGAAAAAGACACTTAAAATACCTGGAGATAGGTGTAATCAGGGACGATTGTCAATATACTGAAAGTGCTAATGATCCTTCCGCTGATGAGACCTCAAATCCTGCAACACAACGTTAGCCTTACCCGGGGGTGGTTTCCCAGAAAACCCCTCCGACGCTCAAGTCAGATCGGGAAACCGAAAGTAATGAAAATTATGATAATTAATGAAAGCAAGATGAACGAATTATAGGATGAGTTCAGATCAATTGAAGGATATTTGGTTAAAGTATCGATTGTAAGTAGTAATAGGAATATAAAGGCTTAGTCCTCTTCAAATGATGTAAGTAACCTCTATTTATAATACTTAGGAGGGAGTTATTTATGGGAGATTGGAGTTTATATTTGATGATAATGGGAGGTTATAGTCGGTTAGTGGGTAGTTATTTTGGGAAGTTATTAGACTAAGGTGGGCGGTTTATGATTTCACTAAATAAATTACGGGTTTATAATTGACCCCGTAACATTAGCCCCACGCATGAAGAGTGATAGAGGAGGGAATTTAATGTAGCGAGGTTATCAGCCTTTATGCGGAAAATAAATATACCTGTGATGCGAACCAATTAAATGTTCAAAAGAAACCATGCGATAATGTCCAAATAAAATAAACTTTGAATTCTTGCCTCGGTGAGTCCATGCATGGTTGAAGCCCCATGAATAATAAATACTTGGCCTTTGGGCCACTTTTGATGATTTTGTCATTGAGCCTAATGATGATTCGACATTTGAGCCTGATGCAATGACTTATCATTTGAGCCTGATATGATTATTCGGTATATGAATATTCGGATCGGACATTACGCATTGATGAATATTGATCGGACATAGGTCCGCTTTGATGAATATTGAAATTATAATTTTTTATTTTCGTAAAAGAATAATATTGTCTGAATTGAAATTACTGCAATTATTACTCCTGCCATTATTATTTATGTCATTAATATAAATCTAAATTTTTATATTTGTAAAGAATAAACTTGACTGAATTGAAATTCCTGCAATTATTCCTCCTATTAATATGAATGCAACATTTTATTTCTGTAAATGATTAAAACTGATTGAATTGTAAATCATTTAATTAATACTCCTGTCATAAAAATACTCTTATACTGTTGACCAATAAAATAATTACAATTGACACTCTCATATTAACTCTAATTTTCTATACTATACATCAAAATTAATATAGTGTATGATTATAGATAAAAAAATTCCACTTTAAGAAAAGTAATTCGATACAAAATGTTTGTAACATTATGTTAATTCAAATATAAGAAAGGTTTATAAACAAATCACTTTAAAATTATTATTTCTCGGAACTGGATTTGAATAGCACCATTTAATATTTGAGGTCCCGTATTTCGAGGGGCTCTAGGCGGTCGGCTATCCAGAATACACCCAGAACCGGCCCTGCCAAGACTATGTTGTAGGAAAGATCATATTGTACGTATAAGTTCATTGGGGAAGAATGTTTTTACGAAGGACTCTCTGACCGCACTTCTCTATATGGGTATTAGTTGTCGTCTATCTTCTCTTTTCAGACCCTAACCACAGTTTGCCTATGAGCGGGATACACTAGATATGATAAAGATGATTCTTTGTATAATTGTAATTGCATTAGCTAAAATGCAATTATATGATTGAACATATTTTGTTCTTTGGTGAGGCTGTTTTTCCTTTACATGAAAAGAAGATTGATTCCTGCAGGGTTTTGACTGGTTTCTTTTCAAGGATGGATATTCTACGAGAAACTTTGTTAAATTTTAGTTGTAGGATTATTTATGTTGTTAAAATTGAATTCAAATTAAAGTACATATTTATTTGTTAAATTGTATATGAAAAATATATTTTGTTAATTTTGTATGCTTTAAAATCATTAGTACAATATCACAACGATACTGTTTGATAATAATCCGACTCTTCCCGAAGCCAAGCAGAGGTGTGATCTTCTTGCTGCGATTTCCACAATGCTGATTGTCGAGGAGACAAAGAATAGGCGGATTGTGCAGAAGCGGTAACCTTTGTGAAACATATATCTGCCAATTTCTTCATGAGTTTAGGGGCAGCGACCTCACTAGGATTACTCATAAAGTCAGACTCCACTATTCCATTAAAAGCTCGTCCAAGACCAACAATGCCAGCATACCGTAAAAGCTGTGTCTGCAACCCAGTAGACTGTAACCGAGAAATAAGAAAAGCATAATGACGAACATCATCGAGTTATCAAGCTAGGTGATACTCGCTAGTTGCTATGAATACTTTGAAAAATAACGCCCAGGCTAACGTTTTTAACAAGGGAACCCTTTTTCAGGGTCTGACTTATCGATGTGACGGAATGATGGGATAAAATGAATTTAAGAAGATATGCAAAAATTGATTACATTGGTTGCCAAGTACGTCTGACAAGCTGTTAGTGTTGAAACATCAAGTACGTCTGATGTTTAGACTAACTGATCGGAAATAATGGACTGTAAATGCTTCACATGAAAACGCGGATTACATTAAACGAAGTAAATTATATTGAAAAATCTGAAAATGCTGAAATCTGAAAGTACTGAAAAATCTGAAAGTACTGACAATGCTGAAAATACTGACCGATGATATGACTAAGCATGGTAGAGTATGGATTGTGATGGTACGGATAATGATGATACTAGCCCCTAGCATATCTTGTTAAATGAAGTACTTTTTCAAATGATCCCCATTAGTCCGAGTTATCAAACTAGGTGCCACTCGCAAGGATCCCACTTTCAAACAAGGTGAAAGTTTAATAATGAAGATGACTACTAAGAAAATATCGCCCAAAATCAATCATTTTGGGACTTAAATAACAATATGACTTTCAAACTAAATGAAAGCTTTGATAATCCCATAATATGACAAATAATGTCCATGTTTTGCGACTTCAATAATAATGCTGACTTTCATACTAGGTGAAAGCTTAGATGATTCCACAATATGATAAATAAAGCCCCCGTTTTGGGACTTCAATAATAATAATGACTTTCATACTAGATGAAAGTTCGGATGACTTCGTAATATGAATAATAACGCCCACGTTTTGGGACTTGAATAATAACATGACTTTCAAACTAGGTGAAAGATCGGATAACTTTATACGCCACATATAAGTAAGACCCAGTATAATAAGAATAATAATGGTGAAGTATTGAATTCCCACGTAGAAAATAGTATAATATTCTTCCAATGTATGTCGATATCATACTTGATCACGTACTCATGAATACAACTAAAGAATCACCCGATATGCATTGATAAATAAAAGCAAGAATAACCATATGATCATCATCAGATTAATACAATATATTCTTCACTCGGCAATATTGGTCAAAGATTTGCATCCTTTATGTAGCATTTCATTAGAAGGCGACGGTGATGATTTTTCTCTATGTATCGAGTCACCTTAAATTGTTTTTTTTACGGATGGGTGGTTTGAACCATTATCAGATCATACCCGGATCCAACCAATACAATCGTCACTGTAGGTTGTTTTCCAGGGATCCGATGTAGAGAATTTGAACCACTGTCAGATCGTACCCGGATGCAGCCAATACAGTCGTCACTGTAGGTGTTTTCCGGGGATCCGATATAGATAGTTTGTGCCACTGTTAAATCGTACCCGCATCCAACCGATACATTGAATTGGACAATATGTGGACTAATTTTTTAGACTGAAACCACTTAGTTAAAGTTAGTTTGGAAACGTTCTACGGGTCATTTAATCCTTTAGATAGTGCATCAAACCGAACTTCAACATTGGGATTGCATTTTTTAGTCAGTTGAAATTGGTTTGGAAACGTTTGGCGGATTGAATAACCCTTTAGTAGGTGCATCAAACTGACTTATAACATTGGGGTGGTATAAACCCGCTTCAGAATTGTAATAAATATAAATAATATGGGACCGAAAAATCATTTATATAAAAAATATAGGCGTTTTTTGACAAGTTTTTCTAGTATGGTCATCAATTTTTCGTTGCGAAATACAATCAATTATAACGAATTCGTCAACATAAAATGATTATACCAAGGTTTCCTCGGAAATTTTGGAATGCGGAACATATTAATAGCCTAAAATAAATGATTACTCGTGTCCTTTGGAATTCTTCACCATATGTCTTCAACTCTTCATATACACGGATTCGAATCCTTGTAAAAATTGGCTAAATGACAATGGGGTTCTTGGTAACTGTCATCGTATTTCAACTCCGATATTAAAGCAAAAATAGTATCATTTTGGATGAATATTTCTGGGAAACACGACTTTTATGTTCGTTAGTTCCCACAGACGGCGCCAAACTATTTCGGTAATGAAACGAGGAAGTGCAAAAGACACTTAAAATACCTGGAGATAGGTGTAATCGGGGACGATTGTCAATATACTGAAAGTGCTAATGATCCTTCCACTGATGAGACCTCAAATCCTGCAACACAACGTTAACCTTGCCCGGGGGTGGTTTCCCGGAAACCCCCTCCGACGCTCAATTCAGATCGGGAAACCGAAAGTAATGAATATATGATAATTAATGAAAGCAAGATGAACGGATTATAGGATGAGTTCAGATCAATTGAAGGATATTTGGTTAAAGTATCGATTGTAAGTAGTAATAGGAATATAAAGGCTTAGTCCTCTTCAAATGATGTAAGTAACCTCTATTTATAATACTTAGGAGGGAGTTATTTATGGGAGATTAGAGGTTATATTTGATGATAATGGGAGGTTATAGTCGGTTAGTGGGTAGTTATATTGGGAAGTTATTAGACTAAGGTGGGCGGTTTATGGTTTGACTAAATAAATTACGGGTTTATAATTGACCCCGTAACAGATATAGTTGTTCTTGGATAATTAATGGTGGTGCTAAAATATGCATGGAAAAAACTTTGTTTCTATTTTCGTAACATACATAGTCATTAGCCGTATAAACAGATTTACCTTTAGAGAAAAGAGGATAATTATTAATGAATGTACGAAAAAGATTTGAATTCAAAAGAGAAATCGAAAATTGGCCCAACACAATTAACAAAGATTGTGATCAGTTGCCCTTGGTAAGAATTATGATCAATAATTTCAAAAAACACTAAGAATAAGGAAAGCGAAGAAAAAAAAATCATATAAATGCATGCAATGAAACTATTTGATGTACTCATAATAGGAGTACTATCAAAGTTCACTAAATGAAAAAACGATTTGTGAGTTTCATGCCACTCAGGTTCAATACAGTAATCCATCTCATCCAATCATCTGGATTACCTTGCTTATGAAATTAATGATAATCCAATCATCTCATATAAATGCTTAAGCCCAATGTAAATAATAAATCATTTGGCAATAAACAAAAATAACCAACTGAATTTTGCATGATATATTATATACATGGATATCAAAATCTTTAAGTGAATTAAATTATAGAAGACTCAATTAATCCAATCATCACCACAGTTAGAGTTTGGCAGTACTTGAATAACACTGAGAAGACCATAGTTAAAGTGTGAAGATCATAAGACATCAGCTCTTACAAATTCAATCACGAAAATTGAAGAAAAACAATTTGTACATATAATTAAATTGTTTGGCAGTACATATGAGGTCACTGAACCAAAACAAATAAAGTTTTACAACAAATTATCAAAATTGTAAGAGTTGACAAACCATCAAAATATAAAAAAGGTACCAATAATCATTACAGTTATAAGTTACAATCCAAGCCAAAGAGTAATTGCCCACCGTCTGCAAACTTCAGATCAAAAATCCAAAAAATGATTTAAAAAATGTAATAATTGTACCAATAATCATCCCAAAATGTAGATACCCTAATTCACATAAATGATGAACTAATTACCGGTAAAATGCAGGAAAAATCAAATGAAAATTAAAACAAACACCTCAATTCCTAAACAATGCAAACATAACTACCCAAATAAGCCTTAGATGCGAATTGGTCTAAAAAACCAAATTCAAAATAAAATCTCTAAAATACTCAATAATTCTCACCCACCAATTCAGTAAACTAAAAGAAAAAATCACTAAATTCCCTAACTACTATGAAAATAAAATCCGGGCATCAAATTGTAACTCTTAACAAAATCCTCCATCCAAGTATCATAGTGCAACATTAATCCAAAGTTGTAAAAAACATGATTAAAAACAACCATAAAAATCCTCCATCCAAGTATCATAGTGCTAATACTACCACTCCAGGGAATGTTAGTTGGACCAAAGTTTGCTCCCCAAAAGAATCCGGAGGTCTAGGAGTGAGGTACCTCGAAAGTTGGAACCTAGCAGCGATAGGAAAAACCGCATGGCAAATCAGTTTGAAGCAAGATTCACTATGGGTGAAGTGGATCCATGAGGTCTATATGAAAGGGGGACAATGGAAAGTGTTCAACCCACCTATAACCTCAAGCTGGGCGTTCAAAAAAATATGTCAGGTGAAAGATAAGCTCTGCGAATGGATGGAACATAGCAACTATGCCATAAACGAGGTTCATCAAAGTTTACACAGCCCGCAAGAACAAGTACAATGGGCAAAGCTGGTGTGGTCCAGGATTGTAACCCCAAAATCAAGATTAATCATGTGACTTGCTTTCCTCAACAAACTCAAAACTAAAGACCGACTCCTTCAGATTGGGGTAACTCCGGATGATTTGTGCCCCCTTTGTGGTGATCATAGTGAATCTTTGAACCATCTCTTTTTTGCATGCAGTTTTAGCAAAAAATCTCTTAATGCCACAATGACATGGCTTGAATCAAATGTCATCATCTCCTCTCTTTGCAACTTAGCCTAAAAGAAATGAAGAGTTCCAGTGGCAAGAAAGAAAATAATTTGTACTGCTCTAAGTTGCCTAGTGTACCACATATGGCAATGTCACAATGAAGCCATATGGCTTGCCAAGGTGAAATCTATCGAGACTGTGATAAACAACATCAAGCTGGAAGTTAAGGCTCAATCATCTCTTATCTGTGCTAAAGAAGCTGACAAAGATGTTAGTTGGTTGTATAGAACCATTAATCATGTATAGCTTGAGTTTTGAGGGTCCTTTTGACTCCTCCTTTTGATTTTTGAGGCCATCCCCCGTCTTCTGCACATGAAGAGTGCGGTTTGAAAACCCTTCCTAGAAGGGGTGCCTCTCTGGCAATCTGATGCAACTTTTAGTCAGTGGAGGTAGCCTGGACTCTTATCCTGTATATGTTTTTGATTGATTAATGGAATTTTTTTTTTCTTCCAAAAAAAAACAACCATAAAAATAAATCAGTGAAAATGGATAAAGAAACTTACTTTGGAGCTTCTTGTCCATGTATTTGGAAAACCACCCTAAAAATACAGAAAAAATAGCAATAAGATGATAAATAATAATCAATAGAGCAGAAAAGGGAGACAAAAAAAGAGAAAGGAATTTGCGTATGGAAAGAATACTAACTTCTTTGAGCTCTGGACGGGTACTAATTTCAGTCCTTTTAATGATTGTGTCATCCAACTATAGTTACGGAAGCAAAATACAACATTAGAGCAACAAGATCACATTAGCAACACGGAAGGAATAAAAGGTTTAAACCCAAAGTTATTATACCTTCCAAAAGTCAGCAGGATTCAGAACCTTATAAATAATTTGCAGATGGTCATTTGCTTTCAACAATGCATATATGACCATGAGCTCAATTATTTATAAAACTGGCCACGATTATAAACCATATTACAATTTGCTTTGCATCAACAAAATTCTAGAAGGTGAAACATTTAATGCCATCAATCATAAAAACTTAATTCCAAAACATAGACAATATCACTGCAATAAACAACACACCTTCACTTTTGCATGAGTATAGACAGTTCGATGCTGATCAACATGGGTCACGAACAACTTGTGTACAGTAAGATCAAGCATAATTATGAAATGTGAAATTTAATATATTCATAATGATTGTTCATTAAGGGTCTATTAAGTGATAGTACTGACATTCCTTAGCTCGGTAGCAAATTTCATTATCAATGACTCGCAATGCGAAACCAATTTGAAGATGAACAAGAAAGATGAGAATAAAGTTGATACCCCTTATAATAAACCGTGAGGGTCAAACAACAAATAAAACCAAAATTTCAAACAATAACATTGAACAAACGGTAAAATCAAATCCCAATTCTAAAAAACACAATTAAAACCTCTATTATATCCCAAAAATAATAGTTGATAAGCAAAAATAGTCAACGATCTATTGGGTTAACCTGAACCAGTTTCGAGCCCCACATGACCCGACCAAAAATGACCTAACTTGAAACCTACTTGACCGATCGTATTGATAAGTCCAATTAGAAGCATATTTTAGGACAAATAAGACTTGCACATTTAACATGTTAAAACTTGAAAAATTACTTCATAAATTAGCAAATGCAAGTCAATAAAACATATATTGGGATAAAACATTTTCCTAAAAAACTTTTTCCCTATTTTTCGTTTTTTAGTTAGATAAAGGAATTAATTGGAAAACTTCGTGGAAAGAATTTCAATTATATTGGAATAAATTTTATCCAAAATTAAGAGGAAGCTAGATTCATCCTTACTCCATCCCCAACACCTACATTTCTCTTAGTACTTTTCCATCAAACAAAAAAACAATTCATATGCATTTTTCCTAAGATAAAGAATTTATAGAAAACATTCTTCCGCTAAATCAAACACACAAGATGAGTGCTACAAAGAAATACTACAATAGATATTACCTTGTTAACGCTCAATGAATCAAGAACTCTACTTTGAGGCATAGATGACACATCCCACACACAAACCTTACAATCATAAGAGCCACTTAACAAATAACCCTCCTTCAATTGATTCCGAGAAAGCCCAAACCTTCCTTCTCATGACCCTTTAATGTCAAATCATGACTACATTCATCCAAGCTTGTCTTTTTAGAAACTTCAAAAACATACACCTCCAAACCACTTGTTTTCGCCGCGATAAGATTCAGGTTTTGTACCATACCTCAGAGCTCGGTTCACCTCACCATCAACACAAAAGCTCTTTACTATCTCCACCTGTCAAACAAAACTAACAACCCAAAAAATTAAACAAAACAAACAACTCAAACATTTCAATAACTTTTAAGACTCGTTTCTTTTGCATATTTGAAATTTTAAGGCTAAATATAAGTAATTAAATTATAGAATTGGTAATTTGGAGTTGTAAACTGATATTTAAAGCCCGTTAAAATCAAATGAAAATAAAAATTGAAATGAAAAGCAAAGTAATGAAAAAGAATTCCCAAAAAAACGGAAAAAAGGTACTTAAAAGTTTCCAACGAAAACCAAATCGAAAGCCCTAATTAGAACGTGATAATGCACGCGAAATCTCTCTCTCATCCTTTAGAGCTGCGATTGAGGAGTGGTGTTTGTAGTGTTTTCTCGTCCAGATCGAAGCAAACAATTGCAATAACAAAATTTTCCATCAATGATAAACCCTAAATAAACTTTTCTCAAACCATAAAAAGAATATCAAACATAAAAGGATATCAAAAAAACTGAACAAAACGAAGATCCAAATTTGTAGAAGTACTTTTTGCAGAATCAAAACGAAACCTTAAGAAAGCCGTCAATGGATGCACCCAAAACCAACCACAGATCTACGATTTGCTTGTCAATCGATTGATGAGTGAAAATCAATGCAAAATTTGCCAAATTGATACAAACTGATTCAATAATGGGAAAAAAACTCCCACATTAATCAATTCTTTTCTAGCCTCATCAAACTGATTTTCACCAAATTTCATCTTAGAAAAAATAAATAATGAAAATTAAGCAGGATTAAGTATAGAAATCAGGCCTTATAATGGGAAAAAAAATCTGGAAATGAATTTCTTGCTTGTTTGAATTGCATGAGCTTTACTTATGATGACGACCTAAAGGAATGAAAGAAACAGTAGTAGAATTAACATAACCAAAAGAGAAAATGGCACCAATTCTAGCCATTGCCCATTTCCAAATATTCAAACCTTCGTCTTTATGATCATCACAATCACCAGAAACTTCATCCCCAGTTATGATCTTCTCCTCCTCGATAATAATTGATAATTATTCTAATTGTGAATCATTCTCTTCAAAATGAACACTTTTTTTCTCTAATTCCTCAAATTGATAAGTACCCACATCAATTTGAGGCAAGTTACCCATGTTGAAAGATTAGTAGCATAAAAGCAAAATACATACATCAAACATTAATATCAACCAAGATTAAACATTGAAAATAAATTTAGCCGTAAAATACTTCTCCAAAATTTACTTGTACACTAATTAAATTAGAAAAAGGAAATCGACATTAACAGCCCAATTTTAAAGTCATTTCTTACAAAACAAACAATAAAGCAAGAACAAATTTCAAGTGAATCACAAACAATAAAGAATAAATAAGTCTTCTTAACCCTAAAATCATATTGTAAAACAAAAACAATTTTACTAAGAAACGAAGAAAAAAGGAAAACTAAAGATAAACTTTTTTTTAGATAACTAAAGATAAACTTAGTAACACAAATTGATACTACCAGTAAAAGCAAATTGAAATTAAAATCAATTGAAATTATACCCTAAAAAAATCTGAAATTTGCCTTAAATTATACCTAAAACCAAACCCTAATTTTCTCCGAATTTTGCCATCAAATTAATTACAATAGGTACATATCACAAACTGACTGGTACATATAAAAAAGAGAAATACCTAAAATAAATTGTTTTTCAATGAGAATGTAGGAGAAGATAGAAAAGAACAAAGCTAAATACAAAAATTTGTATTCTTCAATGCTTACCTGTTGATGGTGATCTGCAACAAAGAAAAAATTGCGTAGAAGACATAGGAAACTGTAATCTGCTTGATTCTTGCTGACTTGTTCATCATTTGTTTGATTTACAACAACCTTTCGAACTACATCTAAATAAACAAAATCATAAACTTAAATATCAAATGTAGAATCAAAAACCCGTGTAAAAGCAAAATAAAAAAAACAATCAAACACAATTACTTGAATTTGTTGATTTAAATGGAGTACTTGAGATGTAAGTGAACATAAAATGATCAAAGAGAAAGAAAATTGAAAGAAATAAATAGTGAGAAATAACAGGAAAATGAGAATGAGAAAAAAGAAAGAGGATTGGAGAAGAAAGACGATTGGAGGCAATGCAAAATGAGGAAGGAAAAGAAAAAGTGGAAAACGGGTTTCTCAAAAAAAGAAAAAAGAAAAAGAAGAAAACAGTATGTTTACTGTTCATTTCAACAATGTGAATAGTGTTATCCTCTTGCTCGCTTTTATACTTAAAGGATTTTATTTAGTACTCATTTGATTCAAAAATTCTTATTTCAGGAATCAATTGTCGTGAATACAGATGCCTAGAATGAAGATCATAGTAAACTTATTTCTACTCTTAATATCACTAATCGACTATAATGGTCAATTATTTTAATAATATATTTTGCATTAGTTATGCCTCTTTAGTTGCTTTCCTTTTTATTTTTTCTATACTTAAGACATTCTATATTACGCACAGATATTATTTTACAGTTATCAAAATTTCGTATAACACAATGTTTTGTGGATCTTGAAATTATTTTTGGAAATTTCTTAGCTTTTGCAATTTTCTATATTTGATATTAAAGAAATTATTTACCAATTGACGTAGAAAATACATGCCTTATAAATACATTACTTAGTTATTCTTTAAATTTTCCATAAAACATTAGAGTTACTACATGGAATTTTCCATAAAAAATATTTATTCCTATAATCATCCGCATAAATTCGTTTTTTCCATCGATTCATTTATATTAGTGATATCTGAATCTCTAAATCTTAATTCTCATATTATTTTCCTTTCTTACCCTCTAAATCTTTGTTATTCTTTATAATCTTTATTGTTTGTTAATTCTGTAATACTGGGTGCCCAAATCACGATTATGTTTCATGTAACAGTCATTACCACGTCAACAAGTGCAATATAAATGTGAAGACAGGACGTGATAACGCAATGTAAATCTGTCCGATCGTTACAAAATTTGAAAACCAGTCGTGTTCTTCATTTTCTCTGTAATAACTTTACCTTTTTCCTTAAATAAACTACTCATTTTAAAATCCCCATACGCCAATAATGACCCATCATTTCTTCCCTTTTCCTCGCTATAAATATCATATTTTCAATGAAAAGTCACCAATTCAGGTTACATTTATCAATCAATCTATCAATCAAATCCCTAAAAAGAGATCTCATTTCAGAATATGGCCTCCCTTTCTGTTCCTGCTAATCTCCCTGATGTTGCTGAAGATGTTGAACAACTTCACAAAGCTTTTTCTGGTAAATCATTTGATCATTCTTTTTCTTATTGGTGCAATTTTATTGTAAATGATCTGATTTTTATGTGTTGATCGATTTATTTTATGGGGCTTATCAAAGGTGTTTGATGGAAGTCATGGAACTCCTAAATTAAAGGGTGTTATCTATTAATTTATGTTAATTTTGTTTTAGTTTAATTACTTAATAAATTGCAAAAAAATGTAGAATAAACTAGATTTCAAAATTTGTTGCGAGTTTTACTGACTTAATGATAATGATGTGAAAAATGTTGCAGGTTGGGGAACAAACGAGGATTTGATCATAACAATATTGGGTCACAGGAATGCATACCAAAGGAAGTTGATCCGTGAGGTTTATGCTTCTACATATGGTGAAGATCTGCTTAAAACTCTTGACAAGGAGCTTACTAGTGATTTTGAGGTGATTTGATTTTTGATTTTTGATTTTTGATTTTTTTTGGGATTTATCTCTGTTTTTAATGAGTAATCATTTAACCCTTAGTATTGATGGTAGATGATAAACAGGGTCGTTCCTGACCATAGGCAAGGTTGGCATTTGCCTAGGGTCTAGAGTCAAAAAGGGCCTTAAAATTAGAATAGGCTAGTTAATAAAAGTACACATTTAAAAACTTGCAATTTAGGAGTACTTCTTTTATCATCTAAGAATTACATGATACGTCTATAATTTTTAATGCTAATTATAATATATAGGGTTCATCTTTGTTATTGTTTCAAACATCCGTTTAAGTTTAGAATCGACCCTTCATCATAGGGCCTTCTTACATTTTGCCTAAGGCCCATCCATTACTAGGAACGGTACTAATGATAAATGGTTTTAGGTTTCTTTTACAATTTACAAATATGAATGATCCATTGTTGTATACTTAATGTTTTAATCAAATTTGATCATACATGGTAGATAGATTTGATCTTTTGTTGTCTACTTATTGATTTTAGTGGATTGGTACGCCGTACTTTCTACTAAAATTCCTACATGCAAATCAAGGCTAAAACTTTTATGTGCAATGTAGCAATTATTGATGATCTCCTTGTGATGAGGCCATGAGGGTATTGGTCTGCCTTCTTTTCCATGCTCTCTAGAGCCTAACTGAGCAGAACTCAATGGGATTCGATAATTATGTAGCAAATTTTGAAGAGGGAGTAAATGACGATTAATCATGATTGAGATTAGTCAATGTTACATATCTCTAACGACTTGTTTGGTAGGTAGTAATAAACGGTAGTAATAGGAATGAAAAACTAGTGTAATTTTAGTTGAAAAATCTTAGATAGTCATGCTTATCTAACTTCAATCATCTCATTTTCTTCATAAAATTCATTCTAATGCATCACCATTGAGAGAGATGATATTAGAAGGTAATGAAAATTTGTAAAAAAAAAAACTTTTTTGTGATCAAAGTTTCATCACCATTGGAATGATACGCAACTTTTGATGGAATTTTACACTAAATTATTCTCATTACCTCCATTTAAAACCACTAGCCAAATGGGCCGTAAGAAGAATATATCGGGGCTCATATATATCTTTCCTATAAACCGGGGATATTTGTTTATGATGTCTGATTACACTGTTGGTAAACCTTATTGATTAACCCAGATATCCTCATAATTAATCAAAATAAAGGTTTTGAGTTTCGGATTAATAGCAAATAATAATATGAATTGAAAGCCTAATGCTAAAGATTTTGTTGAATGGTGCAGAGGGCAGTTCATTTGTTTACCCTGGATCCTCCAGAACGTGATGCATTTTTGGCTAATGAAGCTACTAAGAAGTTTACTTCTAGCAATTGGGTTCTTATTGAAATCGCTTGTACTCGATCTTCTGAGGATCTCTTCAATGCTAGGCGATCTTACCATGCCCGTTACAAGAAGTCTCTTGAAGAAGATGTAGCTCAACACACCTCTGGAGACTTCCGCAAGGTGCATCTTAATCTCTGCTCCCTTCCTTTCGAAATACATTACATGTTGATAAACTGCATATATGAATGTGCACCCGATGTTTACTTTTCATGAGATGTAGAGTTGTCCATTCTCGAGGGGGCCAAAGATTTATAGTTCTTAATTTTCGGACTATAATGATCTAGTCTAAAATAATTCGTTAAATTGTGTGAACTTGTATGCATATATGAATGTGCACCCGATGTTTACTATCAAGTATGCATAAGATATACATTCTATATCATCACTAACAGGAATAAACTGCATACATCCGACCCCTCTATAGCATAGGTGGGTAAGAATCACAAATAGCTGTGGGGTAATGAAATGTTTGATGAAAATCAGGGCTGCAATCATCTTCTAACTGAAGTTGTGCTGAATTATATTGTATCTACAACTTTTTTGCAGCTTTTGGTTCCTCTGCTGACTTCATACAGATATGAAGGTCCAGAAGTAAACACACATTTGGCCAATTCAGAGGCTAAGATACTCCATGAGAAGATCTCACACAAGGCTTATAATGATGAGGATTTGATTAGAATCATTGCTACAAGGAGCAAAGCACAACTAAGTGCCACGCTCAACGCCTACAACAATGACTATGGTCATGCTATTACCAAGGTACTATAAAAGCCTATATGTATCGTTCTTATGCTTTGTCGTATGGTTGTGAAGTTGAAATCAATTTATCATTTACTTTCTCTAGGATCTTAAGGAAGATCCGAAAGATGATTACTTGAAGTTGCTTAGGGCAACTATCAAGTGCCTAACCTGCCCTGAGAAGTACTATGAGAAGCTCCTTCGTCTTGCTATAAACAAGATGGGAACAGATGAATCTGCTCTGACTAGAGTTGTGACTACGCGTGCTGAAGTAGATTTGAAACGCATCAAGGAAGAGTATTATCGCAGAAATAGCGTTCCTCTAGATCGTGCTATTGCCAAGGACACTAATGGAGACTATGAGAAAATGCTGATTGCCTTGGTTGGTGCCGAAAGTGCTTGAGGAACATACAGGATTCTAGAGGGATGGCTCCTGATGGACTTCGGTTTACTAGAGACTAAGCTTTGTGAAAGACGCTGTTATGGTTGAGTTTTTCCCTTTTTTTTTTTTTGTACTTCTTGAACTTTTGTATGAATAAAGATTACAATGTCAGCCCATACTTTATTGCTTAATTTAAAGACACAAAATATGCTTATAGATTTTTGATAGTAGACTTAAACACCCAAAACTAAAATAATTCATTACCAAAGTTAGCATTAACGGAATGACTAACTAAAGCGAACTGTATTTAAACTACATAGACCTGAATTTGTAACATTAGGCAAATAGATTAAGGTAAAAGAACAGATCATACATGAAATCTGACTGCAAACAGGGCTCGCAGAGCGTGCAGAAATCCTTAACATTAAGCAAGTCTGATCTAGTTTATTCAGGTTACAGTCAAAAACTACAAGTAGACGGCTAGTTCGCTAGCTAACAAACCCCTCGAAGGGTACTGCACAAGAGGCAGGAACAGCTATTATCCGTCCTATAAGATAAGAGTCAGGTCAATATGTAGCTATGCGTTGTGGCAAGGATCTTAAACCAGAGCAATGCTGCTTTCTCCCCCTGGAGGCTTGCGTACGCCACCAAAATAATCTCTGGGCTCCACTCGTTCTCCCTCAGCAAATATATTGCTGCCACTCATTTCTCTCAGCTTAGCCTTGCTAAGTGACTTCTCTGCTGACCCTGCAGGTGCATCTCCCTTGAAAATATCGTTACCTGTCAGCTCTTGAAACTTCTGGTTATGAAGCTTTCTTGATGTCTTGACAACAGGCTCTTCACCGAACATAATATTACTATGCCCTCCAGCAGGCTACAAAATAAGACGCATTGATCAATAACTGTTAATGCAGAAACTAGGCGTTAAAGACAAACAGATAACGACAACTCTCAAAACTTGGGGGTAGTTTCTACTGCAATTGATTTTTAGAAAAAAAAAATCAATTAAAATCCATCCAAAACTCAAAGATGAAAAATAATTTGGTACTAGTTGCAATTAGTATCTAGTGCATAGGTAGTGGAGTGGAAGAAATTCAGAGGATCTTTAACCCAATAGTAGTCGGATTTGGGTACGCTGTTCCTTTTCCTTAATTAAAGAATCTACCATCCTACAATCACTGTCCTTTAATCACAGCCAGCAAAATTATAGATTTTGACAAAAATCAGGATCGAGATAGAGGACCAACAAACTCAGAAACGGAACAGATTGATTCACCCTACAATATACGAAGTATACTCACATTGGAGACTCTGACAGACGTCCGAACAGCTCGTGGTGCTGGTTCTCCCATGTCCTTTTCTTTTGACTCCAATGATCGCACAGCAGCCAGTGATCGAGGAGGATTTTCTGGTGGTGGACCAAAGATGTCATTTCCACTGAGCTCCTTGCACTTGGCATCTGACAATGGCTTTTTGATCTTTGTATCGAACTCGGCTTCCAGTGTGCCACTTAGTTCACGCTGTTTTGCAACCTCTGGTATGGATGTAGGTTTCTTTGGGCTAACATTTTCTTCAGAACTAAAAGAGATCTGGCTTATTCCATTAAGCGCTTGCTGCAGGTTTGTATTAACCAGAGTCAACAGCTGCTCTTTCGTATTCTGAGTTACATGAACAAAGAAAATAAAACAAGAATAACCTGATAAACTCGTACTCCAGTTTTCCCATTTTCAGTAGCATCCTCACTAGACCCAGCAAATATTCCACTTCCGGTCATCTCCTTCATTTTATACCCAGAACAAGGTTTCCTGTTTTAGCAAAGCAAATGGTTTCTAAATCTTTGATTGAATTTCATAGAAATTTACATGTTGCACAAAAACAACACACTAAAACCATGCAAGCAAGCATCAGATCAGAATGCAACTTAATTTTGATCACTACTATAAATTGGATATTTAACAAATAGGTCAGCAACGAGCAATAGACAGTATGATGAATTTTTAAGGTTTGTCTCTCTAATCATTAGAGTCTAATGCAAATATGAAATACTGTTCCCAACAGGAAACCTTTGTCTCTCCTCTTTGCTCCTCCCATTTCTCCGTTTCTTTCTATGTCCTCTTTCTCTTATTCTTTTCCGATCAAGAACCAAACGAAGTAAAACTACTCCTTTTAAGCCTTGCCAAATGAAGACTACCCAACACTCCACAAATACAGACCAATGATATGAAATGGAAGCACGCTCTCACTAGCCATCAAAACGGTGGTTCCAAAACATTAGTCTTAATTCTTTTTCATAATCTTGGCAGCATCATTACAACCTTAAATTATTAGTAGCTGAAACTATTAAGGAAATAATAAGATAAAATCTTGAAAATAATTTAAGCCCATGATACTGACGCAACATATTACATAACCACTTGAATTGAGGGTGAGTGAGATTCAAAACCAGTGACCTTTAAGCATGTTGGCTTTTGATAATTGTCCGAGAATCATCCAAACAAAAGTTTTTGATGGTTGAAGGCTCATGATATGAAATTCTTTTATATTTTTCCTATCAAAAACGTTAATTACTTAGCCAATTTTGCATATCTAGTAAATCCACCAAGTAAATCTAAGCCAACATAAATACAGATTAACTCGTACATTGTCAACTCGTTTCAATAGCTTTGGAAGGCAATACATCTTAAGAAATCCAAGTGCAAAATCAACAGAACAAAAATTATGGTTGCATGTTTATACTTGATCATAAAAGAGTATAATATTTCCCCAGTATCAAGCAAATAAGAACAGAAACAAACACAGAAAATGCAGAAAAACTAAAATCCGTTATAACTAAAACTGAATCCAAATAAATCTAGAAAAAAAGAAACAGATCGTCACCTTTTAGCAAGAGTTTCAGCTTCCTCTTCAGTGATCTGTCCACCAAACAACACCTTACTCACCGCATCCGATGGCTGAATCAAAATCAAACATGAAAATCAATCATCAACAATCATTTCTTAAAAAAAAAAGGAAAAGGAAAAGGAAAAGGAAAAACCTGGTGAGAGCGAGAGGCGGAAGAAGGAAGAGGGGAAGAAGGAAAAGGAGACTCAGTCCAGGTAAGAAGATCAGCAGTAGAAGTGTGAGATTTTCTTCCAGCTCTAGGTCTTTCCGCCATTTTTAGACTTTTAGTACCTACTTTATTCTGGTAGTAAAAGTATTAGAGTAGAAGGGATTGATGGAGTAAAGAGGAAGAAGTAGTATTTATTCAAATAAATTTGAATTTCATTATCTCACTGTTGTGATTGAAAAAGCGAAGATATCGCAATTAAATTTGATTTTAAAAATGAGTTTCAAATTTGGTTGTTTAAGGTTTTTAATGACGCTTATTAGTCAACGAGTCATGGGGCTTTTGTGAAACAAGGAGCTACGCTTTACTAGGCTCCATCAATCGCTTTCGTTGAAGGTTCCTACCTTCTCTTTTCCGCTTTAAATTGCATCAAAGACAAAAATAAAATTAGGGATATATTACTTTTTTTGTTTCATAATACTTGCTATGTTCAATTTTTTTACGCAATCCAATGTACTATTTTGTTCATTTATATGTCGAATCATACATATTTAAAAATTATAAAAAGTTTATATTATGTAAGTATGCGATTAGACGATTCAAACAAGATCCCACTTGAGTATATTACTCCCTCCGAATCAGTTTAGATGTCCCATTTCCTTATTTGGCAAAATCATACCAAGTGTCCCATTTCCTTTTTTGTCTATCCTTTTTTTTACCTAAATGCCCTCACTTTTCCAATTTCGAATACCCAACTATCACCTTTACAATTAATTTAATCAATAAAATACCCAACTATCACCTTTTTAATGGACTCCACTCAACCCTTAAAATCCGTGAAATCCCAAATGGGATATCTAAACTGATTCGGAGGGAGTATTACTTACATATTAGCCGCAATATATAAAATAAGCTTAAACAATGAATAGCGCCCAAAAACAAAATGTAGCAAGTATTTCGGAACGGAGGAGGTATATGGTTAACACAAATTATTGTAAAAGACCAATTGCGTCAATTCCTTAAAAAATTCCACAAATAGCACTATATTTTTTAACATTGAGCTACAATAACATTATAAAGTAAAAATGTTTGTTTTTCGTTATGTTGTGAAACTTTATTTTACCCCGTGTTATTTCATTTAAACTCTTCCTCTTCCATTCATCTTCCTCTTCCTCAATTACTCAAGTCATATCAATTTCAAGAAGCTTCATATTTCCCTCGGCATACAATTGAAATCAAGGCAAGAAAATCAATTAAGTAAGGTGACTAACCAGAACCTGTGTTTTTTGCCTCTATAATTTATAATATGTGTCTTCATTATTCTTTTGTCCAAAGCGTGCAAGGAGATAGGGGTGTTCAAAATTACCCGACTCGTTCGACCTGACCCGCCTACCCGGCACATAAATGACGGGTCAAAAACCAAAAAAAGTTGAAAAGTTCGGGTCGGGTCATGGGCCGATTTAAAACTAATTCGGGTACCCGTTAATTACCCGGTTACAAAGTTAGTCTTTTAGTGGTTTCTCATACCTTCAGCAGCCTTCCATTCCAATTTCCAGCTCCAGGCGCAGCACTCCAAGCCCTTTCCTCCTTATTCATTTTCTTAGGGTTTTTACTTGAGTTTTTTCATCTTCCATTCTTCCTTATTCATCAATCTCACTCGACACTCAGCCCTTTTTCACTCTCAACCATCACTCACTCTCAGTCTCAGCCGCCATTCATCTTCCTTTTCATCGTTTAGGCTGGGTTTGTTTTTGTTGATTTCTACTGAAACGTTTTGATTTACGTTTTCTCTGGGTTATTGTTATGATTCTTTCGTTTTTGTTAGTTTGTTGTTTTGATTATGAAAGGAGTATGTGAATGAAACTGAAAAATTGATTACATAAAAGGAGTATGCTAGTTCGTGAATGAAATTGATTAAATAAAAATTTTCCATTACAGTTTTCCAGTTTGGAAAATAAATTTGGAATGTAATTGATTACTTTCCAGTATAATTTTATGTAATCTATTTGGAAAATAAAACTGTTGAAATTGATTACATAAAAGGAGTATACTAGTTCGAAATAGAACATTAGTAAAATTCTGCTTAAGTTAGCCTAAAACAGCGCATAAAGTTTTTACTAAAAATTATAATTAAATATGGAAAATAATCAAAAACAACAATCGGGTACCCGGTGTTCCGACCCGTCTTATCCGGATACCCGCTAACCGGGTACCCGCATTATATGGGTCGGGTCATGGGCCGTTAAAAAAGGTACCCGGCTTTTCGGGTACCCGATAATGAACACCCCTACAAGGAGAGTAGGGAAGAGGGCAATACAAAACAAGATAGACTAATACGAAACTGTTAAAATAATCTAGAAAAATCTAGGATTTTAAATAAAAATAGAAACTAAATAATTAAAAAATAAAGATATCCAAGAAGTTCCTAGAATAGGCAAATAAAATATCTAGGATATTAGAAGGCCCTAGATTAATGAATTAAAAAATTAAAAATATCTAAGATTTTATATTAGAAGTTCCTAGATTATGTAATTAAAAAATTAAAATATCTTAGCTATTGTAGTAGATTTATGCCTATAAATACCCACCATGTAATCATTTTTTGAGCAATAAAACAATAGTCATTTCATATATTTCCTTCCTTTCCTCTCCTAACAAAATCAATTCACTACTTACATCTACAAATTTTCCTACATTTGGTATCAAGAGCCAATTAAACCAAGACCTCCAAACAACCTAAACACATTAACCAATCTTCCATACTCCACAAAAAAAAATAAACCACTCACCACAAAACATCCATGGCCTCAACCATTAATTACCCCCAAGTTAATTGGGTTCCCACATTTAAGGGAGAAAAATATGAACAATGGGCCATGCAAATGAGGTCAATATTTTTCTCCCAAGATTTATGGGAATTGGTACAAGAAGGTTGAGCAACCACCCAAAGATGACACTAAAGAGTGTTGGGATGAAACAAAAATAAAACAATATAAACAAAATAGGATAAGGGATAACTATGTCTTATCCTTATTATATCGTAGAGTCGATGAGGCAATACTTACAACAATCAAGCCCGCCAAAACAGCGACGGAGGCTTGGAGGATCCTGGAGACAAAATATAGAGGCCCCCAAGAGGTAATTCTTTTTAAACTCCAATCACTATGGAGAGAATTTGATAATTTACTAATGACAGAAAATGAAACAATAGATTCATTTTTTGACCGAGTCACTAATATAGTCCATCAAATAAGATCAAATGGTGGTAAAATAGAAGATGAAAATGTGATTCGAAAAATATTAAGGAGTCTCTCACAAAAATATAACATTATCGCCACGACAATAAAAGAAGTTAACAAGAAAAATTTATCTCAATTAAGTATCCCCGAACTAATGGGATCACTACTTGCACATGAAGATAGATTAAAAAGATTTAACAATGAACCACTAGAACAAGCTTTTCAAGCTAAATTAAAATTTTCTAATGGTGAAAATAAAAATGATCATTATAAAAATTATGAAAAAGGTCAAACATCATATAATCGAGGCAGGGGGAGAGGAAATTTTAAAAATCGAGGGAGTCGAGTAAATAATCAAACTGACCTTTACTGTAAATTATGTAAGAAAACTAACCACTCTACTAACGATTGTCATTATAAATGTAAAACGTGTAAAAAACACACCCACCTCGAAAAAGATTGTTGGTATCGACAAAAACAAAAAGCAAACTATTCCGAAAATAATAATTCCGGAGAACAAATATTCTACACTGGATTAAATGCACAAGAAAAAATAAATGATGTATGGTATATTGATAGTGGTTGTTCAAATCACATGACTGGCGATAAAAACTATTTTGTCACTCTTGACGAAAATGTTAAAACACACATCACACTTGGAAATGGTAAAAAAGAAGATGTCGCCGGAAAAGGAACAATCGCTGTTAAAACAAAAAATGGTTCATCAAAATTAATTCATGAAGTTTTCTATGTTCCCGGACTTGCACAAAATTTATTAAGTGTCGGCCAACTAATTAAAAAAGGCTATATGGTTAAATTTGATAACAACAAATGTCAAATTTATGATAAAAATAAAGGTAGATAATAACAACGGTTGAAATGGCTCCTAACAAAATATTTCCACTAAAAATGCCATTTGAAGAAAAATTGGCTTTAAGCTCAATAAATGATGAATCCACCTTATGGCATTTAAGATTCGGACATTTAAATTTTAATAGTTTAAAACTGTTAAAACAAAAAGAAATGGTAATTGGTCTACCTACAATAAAAAATGAAAGAAAAATTTGTGAGGGCTGCATATATGGAAAGATGCACGGATTACCATTTCCTACCGCATCTTAGAGAGCCAAGGCTCCTTTAGAGCTTGTTCATGCAGACATCTGGGGTCCTACCAAGAATCTGTCTGTTGGCGGAAAAAGATATTTTCTATTGTTCGTAGATGACTACTCCCGCATGATGTGGGTATATTTCCTAGAAAAAAAATCAGAAGCTTTCTCCCACTTCATGCAATTCAAAGCCCTCACAGAAAATCAAAGTGGACATTCTCTTAAGATTCTTAGAACGGATCGTGGTGGAGAATTTACCAGCAACGAATTCAACAGCTTTTGTAAGAAGCATGGAATCAAAAGAGAACTTACAGCAAGACGCACAACTCAACAAAATGGTGTCGCAGAAAGAAAAAACCGCACCATTGTAGAGATGGCCCGCAGCATGCTACAGGGTAAACATCTACCCAAAGGATACTGGGCCGAAGCCGTTCACACAGCAGTATATATCCTCAACAGATCTCCCACAAAAGCAGTTAAGGATTTGACGCCAAACGAAGCTTGGCACAAGAGAAAGCCAAGAGTAGAGCACCTCAAAGTGTTCGGATGCATAGCTTATGCCCACATCCCGAAGGAGAATCGAGAGAAGCTCGATGAGAAAGGAGAAAAATGCATATTCATTGGATACAGTCACGAAACAAAAGGATATCGCCTCTACAAGCCTGAATCCAAAGAATTAATCATCTCAAGAGACGTAATTTTCGACGAAGCAGCTGAATGGACGTGGAAAGAAAAAGAGATTGAAGCTCGTGAAGGAGATACTCTCCCAAGAGATCCAAGTGAAGAAGACGGAGCAGACCAACCAGCAAACCCATCATCTCCGAGCGCAAGCACACCTGGAAGTACAAGATCATCCCCAAGCTAAAGAAGCCAAACATCACGCTTAACTCCTCAGCATCAAGAAGCACGAAAATCAACACGGGAACGACAACCACCATCATGGTTACAAGATTAACATTGTGACCAAGCAATAATGGCTCTCTTCTCTAGTGAGCCACAAACATTTCAAGAAGCAGCACAAGAAGAAAGATGGATCGAGGCTATGAACGAAGAAATCAAAATGATCGAGAAGAATGATACATGGAAGCTCGTGCAAAAGCCACAAGACAAGGAAGTTATAGGCCTCAAATGGGTCTACAAGACAAAGTTCAATGAAGATGGTTCCATCCAAAAACACAAAGCACGTCTCGTAGCAAAAGGCTACTCACAACAGCCTGGCATCGACTTTAATGAGACGTATGCTCCAGTTGTCCGTATGGAGACAATTAGGTCAGTACTTGCCCTTGCTGCACAGTTCAAGTTAACAGTTTATCAATTAGATGTCAAGTCAGCATTTCTCAACGGGGAGCTAGAAGAAGAGGTATATGTTGAACAACCACAAGGATACGTAATCAAAGGCAAAGAAGACAAAGTGTATCGCCTTCAGAAAGCCCTATATGGGCTCAAGCAAGGTCCTCGAGCATGGAACAGCAAAATCGATGGCTATCTTCTCCAAAATGGGTTTACAAAAAGCCCAAATGAGCCATCACTCTATATCAAAACTCAAGGCTCAGATTTTCTCATCTTATGCCTATATGTAGATGATCTTATCTACACAGGCACCAAACCGAGGATGATAGAAGAGTTCAAGAAATCAATGATGTCAGAATATGAAATGACAGACCTCGGAGCTATGAAATACTTCCTTGGCATGTAAGTAAAGCAAAGTCTAGGGAAAATATTTCTCTCACAAGAAAAATATGCTGAGGATATGCTCAAAAAATTCAACTGAGCAATTGTAAGACAATGGCTACACCAATGGCTACAAATGAAAAGCTCTCCAAGAATGATGGCATAGAAAAAGTGGATGCATCATTCTACTGAAGTTTGGTCGGATCTCTCATTTATCTTACAAATACGAGACCCGACATTGTTCATGCAGTCAGCATCATTTCAAGGTTTATGAGTGAGCCAAGCAAAGCTCACCTAGCAGCTACAAAAAGGATCCTCAGGTATATCAAAGGAACGAAGAGTCATGGAATAATGTACGAGTCCGAGATTGACTACAAGCTCACAGGCTACACAGACAGCGATTGGGCCGGAAGCATTGATGATCGAAGAAGTACAAGCGGATATGTGTTCCAGTTGGGATCCAAGTCTATCTCATGGTCATCAAAGAAGCAAGCAACAGTAGCACTATCATCATCGGAAGCAGAATACATATCAGCTACAAGCTCGGCATGTGAAGCAGTATGGCTAAGAAGAATTCTAAAAGATCTGCAACAAGAGATAGAAGAACCAACTACCATCTATTGTGATAATATGTCAGCCATAGCTATGACAAAAAATCCAGTCTTCCATAGTCGCACGAAGCATATCGAGATACGACATCACTTCATTCGAGAATTGGTCGAGAAAAATGAAATCAAGCTACAATTCTGCAGGACGGGAGAACAACTTACGGATATATTTACAAAGACACTTCCAACCGACAAATTCTTCCAATTTCGATGACAACTTGGAATCCAAGATTTTTCAGATTAGGGGGAGTGTTAAAATAATCTAGAAAAATCTAGGATTTTAAATAAAAATAGAAACTAAATAATTAAAAAATAAAGATATCCAAGAAGTTCCTAGAATAAGCAAATAAAATATCTAGGATATTAGAAGGCCCTAGATTAATGAATTAAAAAATTAAAAATATCTAAGATTTTATATTAGAAGTTCCTAGATTATGTAATTAAAAAATTAAAATATCTTAGATATTGTAGTAGATTTATGCTTATAAATACCCACCATGTAATCATTTTTTGAGCAATAAAACAATAGCCATTTCATATATTTCCTTCCTTTCCTCTCCTAACAAAATCAATTCACTACTTACATCTACAAATTTTCCTACATTAAGGAGAGCAGAGTCAGAGATGCAGAGAAAGCAATTCATGACTTTGGAGATTACTTGAAAGAAAGAAGGTCGTGGAACAACTGTGCAGGTTCTAGAGCTTAATACTTTGTTCTTTGTCTCAATTAAACTCGTGATGTGTTTTTCTCATGGTTTACTTTTAATTTTACCTGGATGGAATACCATATGTGTGATAATGGATCGATTAACCAAAACAACAAGATTTTGTAGCCATGAAGAGTAGTTGGACAGTGCAACAAATGACGGACGTGTATTTTAGCAGTAATGAGATTGCATGGTGTGCCTAAGGACATTGTATTGGATAGAAATTCAAGATTTCTTTCCAAATTTTGGAAAATGTTACAAGAAGCTGTAGGCACGATACTAAAGTTTAGTACTACATTTCATCCCATAACAAATGGTCAAATGGAGAGAACAATTCAGAATCATAAGGATTTGTTAAGGGTATGTGTTATAGATTTTGGTGGATCTTAGGAGGATAATTTGATGTATGTAAAGTTTTCTTACAATAATAGTTTTCATTCTAGTATAGGAATGACACCTTATGAAGCTCTATATGGGAGGAAGTATAAGAGTCTTATATGTTGGGATGATGTATAGGAATGACACCTTATGAAGCTCTAAATGCGGCTAAATTTGAAAGATAATTATTTATGATTTTGATTCATGTTGCCACCAACTGATGTTAAAATACTGATTTGGCAAATGAGATTTCAGGTGGATATTCTTGAGATGTATTTTTATTGAGAAAATTTATGGTCATAAATAAAATATATAATGTATGTTTGATTATATGTTTGAGTGCTCACGACTTATTATTAAAATATATTAAACACGAGGGAAATAAAAATCTTATATTTATTGTGTTCCAGGTATAAGGGTGATGAGCAGGTTGCCTTGTTTGGTTATTATAGTTGCCGACAACTACTTTTATTTCTGATACTTGATACGATGTTTGGTATTCTTTCTATTCGTTGTGATTCAAGTAGAAAGGGTGTTCATACTAGGGTTACCTGAGACTACTCTGTTGGCCTTGAATTATTTGGGGTGATAACCTCTTGATGAAGTAGGTATAGGGGTAAAGCCTCGACCTACTGGAGTTCTCGTTCCCTCAAATTAATAATTTGATGTATGTGTTTGTCATTATTAACTATCAAATTAATTAATTGGTTTTGATATTATATTGTTTTCACAAATTGGTTTTTAACCCAACTAAAAATTATTTTCTAAAATTATTTTCAACTCGATTAGAATTTATTTTCTTAAACCATTTTCAAACTTACTGTTATACGAGATGAAGTTGTAAGTACTCAATTTCATAATTTTGGGAGTTTTTCCCTTGTTTTTCTTGCACTCTTATTTTGCATGTTATTGATCACGTGGGGACGTGGAGTTAGGATCATCTAGAAACATAATTTCTATTAGAGTCATATCTTAGTTTAAATTTTACTTTTAGTTGCTAAAGTTGTATATAGACATAGATTTAGTTAAAGTCTTTCTTAAGCTGTAAGACCTTTTAGTTGATTTAATATTATTATGTAGTGTTTGGGAACAAAAATTTCATTTCAAATTATAGATTTCAATTATGAAATCATAAATGAAAATTTTGAGAATGACAAGGTTTGGTTAGTCATTCTCAAATTCTCAACTTTAACTACTTTAAAAACAATTGTGGAATTTGATCCTAATCTAAATTTCAAATTTTTTGATCTCCCAAACAATAAATTTGAGCTAATTCCAAATTTTCAAATGAAATCATCATTCTCAAACATATATAGCATTAAGTTATTTCTTAGTCGTTAAGCCTTACATTTATTTTCTTAGAAATAAATATGTCGATAACGCTTACATGAGTAGGATTTGGCTCATCTTTTTCTTCAAAAGTATTTTCAAAAATTAGACCTAATAATATGGGGGTGTTGCAAATGGTATTTTCCCAAGATCAACTGAAGAATTAATACAATTCTAAAAACAACAAACAAATTGAATTTCTAATAGATAGATCAAGTTGATTCTTAAGAAAACTATTGAAAGAAGAAGAAAAAATTGGAGTTCAAAAATGTATGATATACAAGAGAAGAATGAAATAACACTGGGGTAAAATGATGATTTCACAACATAAGGGAAAAACAAACTTTTTTCCTTCATAATGAAAGTGTACTTTAATGTTCAAAAGTATAGTGTTATTTATTTTAAAATTTTTTTAACAATTGCTACCACTGGTCTGTTGCAATGGTTTGTGCCTACCATGTTGAATATCCATAAAACTAAAGGAAGTATAAACGAAGAGCTATAATAATAAATTGTATTAGATGAAGCAACATATGTTTTTGTTTGATAAATGAAAAATCTATTCTTCCGAAAAAAAAGGTTAAATTGTGCTTATGACATACATTAATATAGAGTTTAAGTATATGGATTAGATTATAAGAAGGTGGTAGGATTAGAAATGATAATGGGTCAGACTCGACTCAGATTATTCACCCTCCAACTTTGCTCCGGATAACACATGGATTATGTTTTTCAGTCCACCTCCACTCGGAGTCGGGTTATGCATTACTCCAACTTTGCTTCAACTCGAGCGACAGAGTTCAGATTATTATCAAACTTTATTCTTATCAATATTACATACTCCATCCGAATCATTTTAGATGTCCCATTTGGGTTTTCATGGTTATTAAAGGTGGTGTGAGGTCCATTAAAAAGGTGGTAGTTGGGTATTTTAGTTGAATAAATTAATTGTAAAGGTGGCAGTTGGGTATTGGGAATTGGAAAAGTGAAGGTATTTAGGTAAAAAAAAGATAGATAAAAAAGAAAATGGGACAATTGATATGATTTTGCCAAATAAGAAAACGAGACATCTAAAATGATTCGGATGGAGTATATTTTAATGATTCAAAAGCTAAAAAGATTAATAGATTAGTCTTTCAAAGAAAATATATCCTTCAAATTCTAAAATCGCAATTAGAATCGCATAGAAACATAGAATCGCAACTAAAATCGTACGATTCTACACTTCTAAAAATACTTCACTAATCTCCCTATGAACCACAATCAGGGTTATTTTTAACAAATCACAATTTCAACAAACAAATTAATTGGTGAATTACAAATTAAACATATATTTTGAAAACATGTGAAAAAACAATTAGAGAAAAAAAGGTGTAGAATGATAAAAGTTTCATACAAATTAAACCTAATTTCATCAATATTAGTATTAGTATACTCATTAATTCTTTACACCAATTAAGTAAACAAAATTAAAACTCCAAAAAAAAAAAAAAAAAAAAAAAAAAACTAGAATCTAAGAACTAAAAATCATCAAAAGCAGCACCAATAAAAAGCAACTCATTATCAGCACAAGAAGAACAACACCCATTTGATGTACACCCACATCCACACTCCTCATCATCCCACTCTCTTCTTCTTCTCCTCCTCATTTCCTCCATTGTTTCCACTCTACAAGCTTCTTCTACTTTCATTAGAATCTGCAAACAAGGAGCTTTAACTTTAACCCCTTCTTCAACCTTAAGCAATTTCCCATCTTCATTAACATTCATTGGGACCCACTTCTGAAACTCCATTTTTGGTGCATCAAGAACATGCTTCCATGGAGTTTCAGCTGTTGCAACAACTTGAGACCCTCCAATCTTCCCTAAAAAAGCCTTTGTATTTCTCCATCTTAACTCAAAAAACACACTCTGTTCTTTCAGATTTTGGATTGAATCTTGTGTTCCATTACATTCAAGTGAAAATGAATCATCCCAAAAGATATAATCATCTTTTTGTGATGAAACTATCTCTTTTGTGTTTACTTGAATTCTATTATTGTTGTTGCTTCCTTCTGAAAGGTAACATCTAATAAAAAGATTCCCTTTTTGTTTGGTTTTTATGTTCTTTGCTCCTATGATTTTAAGCTCACATGTAAATGAAGAAGATGATAAATAGTTATCAAAATTATAATAAGAATTATTTGCCATGAATGATTTGAGGGTTTTTTTGTGTGTGTATAATTTGTAGATTTAGAGTTAGATTATTTACGGTATAATGGAGGGAAATATGTGTATATATATATAGAAGAAAAAAGGTGTTTTATAAAGTGATGAGAAGGCATTCAACTTTGAAGTGGGGGAGATACACATAGAATTGATAAACGGTAATGACAATATATACTCTCTCTGTTCCTTAAAGAAGTTTTCACTTCTATTTTGGGTGTTTCAATTGTTGTTCCCATAAGGAATCTTTTTATTTATGTCACAAATTTTGGACAAAAATAACCTCACACACCCTTATTTTAATATTTTAATAATAATTATGGTCTCCACATATTTTTCACTAACTCAATTTTAACATTTTTATAATCCTTATGATCCTCACATGTTTTCCACTAACTTCATAAAAATATTTTTTAATTAGTTGTAGTCTCCATGTTTTTTCGACTAACTTTCTTTAAATATTTTTTTAATATTTGTGGTCCCCACTTTTTCTCCATCAAATTTATTATTCAATAAAATTATATCTCTACTATCTAAAAGATTCCATTTTTCTTAATTCCTGTGAATATTCCCAATGGGAACATCAATAGAAAACGGAGGGAGTAAAAGACATATTTGAATCTTGCCCCATTATTATGGTTAGTGAAATATGATTGGATTTGAGTGGATTATGATTTATGGAGTTATGGAGTAATTAAGAGAGATTAATGATATTGTTTATAATAGTAATTGGCCCCTTGTGAATTATGAAGGGATATATCAAATGGGATGTAATTGACCCTTTGCGTTTTCTTGTAGTTTTTTCTCATAATCCCATTGTTGAGTTGTTGAAAGTGTACTTTGGTATTAGTGGTGGTTGTTCGTCTCAGTTGAAGTGGATCCACCATTCAGTTGACACTCAATATGTTGGAGTTTAAATTAGACTGAACTTATTTTAACTGTTGACATATTATATGAGAAACACGAGGTGCACTTACTCCGTAAAGTAAAGAGATACCATCCAAAAACCATATGACAATGAGAGAAAGGGCACCGATGATTTATATAAAGTGTACACAACATTTTTAATTCATTGATGTTGAATAAATCATTACAACAAGTTAACTCAGTAATCAAACTATGATGTATGGTGATATATGTGATCGTGCAAATTTTATATACTGCAAGCGTACGGTGTACGCGTAGTGCGGGTCGAACACAAGCAGGCGAGTTAACTCTAAATTGTATGCTTATGACTAACAAGACACGAGACAAACAAATAATATGAGTTGAAGTCTAATATTACGATACAAATAAACTAAAGCAAGTAATAATAATGGTGTAAAAACAATGGTATGACTAACTCTAGGGCGTCGGGTGTCACTTAATTCTAACATAGAATTCAATTACTCTCATAATTGTATTAAATTGAGCCATCGGTATAATTGAACGTGATATAATTAATCTCAAGCTTCTGCTTTATTGATTAATATCGATTTAAGACCAACTAGTATTAATCCTCAAACTTTCGTTCTATTGGTTAAACTAGAAAGATTAACTTAAATATATCTCAATCCTAAGTCAATCCTAATCTCAAACTTCCGTTTTATTGAAAAGGTTAACAAAGATGTTTAAATTAAGATTCATTAAGCATAGGTTCAATCATAGACTCAAATCGCACACAATCAATCGATAAAATATCGATACATGCTTTAATTAGGGATTATACCCTAACCCTCGATAAGAAAACTACTCACAATGCATATTCATAGAAAACATATGGCAAAAGATAAATAAAAGTAAAGAACAAAACAATAACAAAAGATAAGTTACGAATTCTGAAGATAACATAAACTTGAAAATACGGAAATCTAAATATAACGATGATGTTCAACAAAGGAAACTTGCAAGAACTCCAAAAGAAAGTACAAGAAAAATGAAAATACAGGAGATGAAAATACTGAAAAACTGAATAATGATGTAACTCTAATGTAACCACCACTTTATATAGTGGCTCCAAATATTAAAGAAGAAAACCGTCAGAAACTGCTTCGTATGACAAAGCTGAGTCGGCTGTGGGGCTTCCTCAGGGTGAAGTCGAGTCGGCTTCTAATGAAACAACGCTTTCCAGAACTTAAAGTCGACTCGACGGTGGGGTTCATGGGTAGTGAAGCTGAGTCGGCTTTTTCTTCTACCTTGAATGCTCATTCTAGACTTAACCACCGACTCGTTTGTGGCCTATGCTTCTTCAAAAGCCGAGTAGGCTTTGTCTACTGTATCAATTGCTTGCTTCATGCTTTGTCTTGTGGCTTGGGGGCTTAAGTATGGCTTGTTGCTTCCCGTTTAGAGCATTTCCAGCATGATTTCTTCACTTGGTTTAGGGGTCTTAGGCTATTTCTCCAAGCCTTCACCCTCCTATTACTCCAAAACCTAGTAAAGTGAGTATATATGAAGTATATATGAAGTTTACGTTTTTGGTGAATTACCAACTATAGCAGGTCATTGGGTTACCCAAGTTTACTTTATGCAAATACCCCTTAAAGTTGGAATTATTCATGGTTAATCAATATGTGAGATTATTGTAGGAAAATCACGAACAGGTTGGATTATTCTACGTAATTTTTCCTTTTTTATTTGTTTGTTCTAAGAAATCCAATTGAGTGAATTCTGAGTCAATAAAATTAACTTTCAATTGTTATACATAGGCTTTTATATAGTCTAAGCATAATTGATGTTGAAATTTTCCTATCTGTGAAATCTTGGAACGCAGTTAATCATTATCGTTTTAATTTCTTTACGTTCTTTGTGATTGTTATCTACTTAATTTACAATTTACTCTATCAAACATAATGCGATATAATATCCAAAAGAAAAATTTGCTCAGAATAATCCCAACTATCACCCGTTGGCAAAAAATAATCCCAACTATATATCAATTATTTTTAATAATCCCAACTATATATCGATTATTTTTCAATAATTCCAACTATCTTTCGAATTTGTTCAAAACAGACCCCTCCCCATAATGACCGGCTATTGTAGGTTCCCTTGCCCTTTATTTTTTTTACCTTTTTTTACTCAACTCTTCAAAAAATTTATTCTCCTTTATTTTCATTAAACTCTTTCTTCTTCTTTCCCATTCTTCCTCCATTGTTAAACCCAATCAATTTAAAGAAGCATATAACTTGACACCTCCATGATCTCATAATTGTAGATTTGTTTCTCATGACAAAATTTATACTCCCTCCGAATCAGTTTAGTTGTCTCATTTCCTTATTTGGCAAAATCATACCAATTGTCCCATTTCCTTTTTTATCTATCCTTTGTTTTACCTAAATACCCCCACTTTTACTACTCTCAATACCCAACTACCACCTTTACCCCACTTTTCCAGTTTCCAATACCCCATTTACCACCTTTACCATTAATTTAATCAATTAAAATACCCAATTACCACCTTTTTAATGGACCCCACTCAACCCTTAAAATCCGTGAAATCCCAAATGGGACATCTAAACTGATTCGGAGGGAGTATTATTTATTGTGTGTTCTAGGTGGACCTCTGTTGCTAATGGAGTCAGGGCCGGTCTAGTGAAGGGGCGAAGTGGGCCTGTGCCCAGGGCCCACTCCCAAAAGTTAGAAAACCCTTAAAATAGAGGCCCTATATTTGCTTTACAAAACTAATAAAACTAATACAGTAATACATGGATAATAACCATTTCTGACCATCAAAGACAACTGTATCTGTTCATATGGCCCCCCCTACGCCACCGCCAACCAGACTAGCCGCCGATCATCAGAGCCCCACTCCGCGTCAGTCGCTGCCGATCATCTGGGCTTCGTCCTCAACCTTGGTCTGTTTTTAGGCTCCAACTAAGGTATTTGTTTTTCAAAATTCATAATTCTAAAAATCAAATTCTACTTTTGCATAGCATTAATGATTAGGTGGTGGGTTTTGCCTTTTGGATATCTAGCATTTTCTTGATAGTTAGGATGTAGGATTATTAGATGATTTATTGATTCGTCAAAGATCTAAGAATAGAATTTAGAAGTTTTTATGGGGTTAAGATTAGGGTGTGTTTTTTTTTTTTATTATTTTCTTTATTTTCACAATTCATTGATTAATTGATTACATGTATTCTCTTTTAAAAAGTGAAAGAGAATTATAATTTATAATGTTGTGTGTTGTCTTAGTAATACTGTATTAATTTTGTTAAAATTTTTAAAGTTGTAGGTCTCTATTGATGACATGTCATTACAATTTCACTTATATTCTTGTGTTAAGAATAATTGTTTTAAGAGGACTCTCTAATATAATTTTATAATTTATTCAAAATTAATAAGATGATGTGAAGAAAAGATTTATCTGGAAGTAAAAAGCGACTTAAGATCGTCAATTTCACCAGAACGCTTGAATGGTCTTGCTATACTGTGCATTGAGAAAAATATGACTGAGTCTCTTGATCTAGACATGTTATTAGTGATTTTGCATCAAAAAATGCTCCTAGGAGTATTTTTGTCTAATTTTATATTATACTATATTAATTCATATACTTTTACCTTTCACAACATGACTTTTTTGTTTGTATAATTAGGGCCCCGCAAAATATATTTCGCCCTGGGCCCCCAAAAACTCATCGCCAACCCTGAATGGAGTTTGCATATTTGTTGAGATGTGTTGATGTTGAAGTTGTGTGGATCATTTATCAATAAACATCTGCATCATATGCGGTTTTATTTAGTTTAGAAAACAAGTTGCTTGCCAAAGGAGTACAGGTTAGACATCCTCAGTTATGTATTTCTCCGAATAATCAATGGCTATATGCTTCTTTGAATTGATAAATGAAATAACTAACACTCTAAGGCCTAAAGTCTCTAACTTTATCCTTAGGAAGCACCCAAGACCTTTGGTAAGGGTGTTCAATGCAAATAGTAAACAAACACTTCAATAAAACCAATCAAGAACAATAGAAAGAAAGCAATAAAAATGACACAATGATTTACGAGGTTCACCCAATGTGGGCTACGTCCTCCTTGTGGTGGTTAGCTTGATTGTATTATGTGAAATAACAATGGAGTTCAAAGAACTCTTACAATGGAGTTCAAACTTGGAGAAGAAGAAAAGAGAGAAGAGAAGGGTTTGTGTTTGGCTTAGGGATGGAAAATCTACATAGGAAAGAGTGAGTGAGGGAGTCTCTTTTCATGTGGAGCATCATCATCGGTTTCTTTGATATTGGGAGGCTCCACCTCCTCTTGGGCTTCGCCGGATGTACCTACATCATTGTTAGTAATGGTCTTCTCCACAATTGGAGTAACCAAAGCATTTTCATCAAATACAGTATCCCTAGAAGTGATAATCTTTTTGGACTTCTCACACCACACCCTATACCCTTTTACACACAAACCATAGCCCATGAATATACATTTTCTAGCTCTAGGTTCAAGCTTTCCCTCACTCACATGGATATAAGCCGGCCAACCAAAGACTCTAAGATTAGAATAATCGACCGGAGAATTATACCATACCTCTTGTGGGGACTTGAAGTTCAAGGCGGTGTGGGGAGAGCGGTTCACCAAGTAGCATGCCGTAGACACGGCCTCGGCCCTAAACCTTTTGCTCAATTTGGCTTGATTGATCATACTTCTAGCCCTCTCCAATAATGTCTTGTTCATCCTTTCGGCTACACCATTTTGTTGAGGCCTTCCAACACATGTTTTATGCCTCACAATGCCTTCTTTGGTGCAATATTGAAGAAACTTCTTATCTACAAATTCAAGACCATTGTCCGTTCTCAATGTCTTGATGCTCCTTCCGGTTTTCTTCTCTATCATTGTCTTCCAATCAACGAAGACATCAAACACATCATCCTTGTGCTTGATAAAGTAGCACCAAACTTTCCTTGAATAGTCATCAATGAAAGTGAGCAAGTAATTGCACCCACCAAGCGAGATCTTCCTAGAAGGCCCCCATAAATCGGAATTTATATAGTCAAGTATCCTCTTGGTGTTGTGGATAGCCGGCTTGAAGCTCACTCTTTTGTGCTTCCCATAAACATAATGCTCACAAAAGCCTCAGTTCCCAAGCTTCTTACCTCCAAACAAGCCTTGCTTGCTCAACTCATGCATACCTCTCTCACCCATATGACCTAACCTCAAGTGCCATAGTTTGGTCTCCTCATCGGACATAATACTTGTGGAGACGTTCACGGAGCCGGAGATAGTAGAACCCTCTAGAGCATACAAACTCCCGTTCATCTTCCCCTTCATCACAACTAGTGAACCCCTAATGACCTTCATCACTCCATCTTGACAAGATATCCTACAACCATTCTTGTCTAAAGTACCCAATGATATCATATTCTTCTTCAACCCCGGAACATGCCTAACATCCGACAATGTTCTCACCATACCATCAAACATCTTCATTTGCACATTCCCAACACCTACAACTTTGCAAGTAGCATTGCTGCCCATAGTGACATTACCTCCATCTACCTTCTCATAGGTAGCAAACAAGTCCTTGTTGGGTGTCATATGGAAAGAACACCCGAAGTCAAGAATCCACTCATTCTCACCCTTATACTCATGTGTAGCCACCAAAACACCACCATTATCGCTATCATTAGCATAGCTAGCCTCGGCACCACTAGAACCATCCTTAGACCTCTCATCATCATTGGAATTTTTCTTTTTCCACTTCCAACAATCCTTCTTGATGTGTCCCTTGAGCTTGCAATAGTTGCAAGTCTTGTTTTTGTTAGAACTCCTAGACTTTGACCTACTCTTACCCTTGCTACCACTACCATAAGTAGAACCCTTATCACTAGTTCTACCCCTCACAAACAAACCATCATTTGAAGCACTAGATGATTTGCTTGACAATTGGGTATCAATCAAATCCCTTTGGGTCAAAGCATTCTTAACATCATCACTACTCAAATTATCTCTACCATAGAGCAAGGTCTCCCTAAAATGCTTGTAAGATGGTGGTAATGAACACAACAAGTAAATAGCCAAATCCTCATCATCAAGTTTCACATCAATATTTTGCAAGTCCATAACAATGGAATAAAATTCATCAAGATGAGGTTTAAGTGGTTTACCTTCCTCTAATCGAAGATTGTAGAGTCTACTCTTCAAGAGTAGCCGGTTGGTCACACTCTTTGCCATGTAAAGAGACTCCAACTTCTCCCATATCCCCTTAGAGGTGGTCTCCTTCACAACTTTTCTCAAAACTTCATTTGAGAGACATAGTTGGATAGCCGATAAAGCCTTAGCATCCATCTCTTCCCATTTTGCTTCATTAACTCCAATAGGTTTTTTATCTTCACCTTCAAGAGCCTTATGCACCCCATTTTGTATCAATATATCCTTCATTTTGACTTGCCATAAGCCAAAATTTACACTCCTATCAAACTTCTCAATATCTAGCTTCATTGAAGACATGTTTCTACAAGTTTGCACTCTTAAACACTCCCAAAACACCAACAAAAGCCTCTTGCTCTAATACCAATTGAAATAACTAACACTCTAAGGCCTAAAGTCTCTAACTTTATCCCTAGGAAGCACCCAAGACCTTTGGTAAGGGTGTTCAATGCAAATAGTAAACAAACACTTCAATAAAACAAATCAAGAACAATAGAAAGAAAGAAATAAAAATGACACAATGATTTATGAGGTGTTGGTCGAGCAAAGGGGCTGTGAGTTTCTGGAACAGTCGAGCCGTTGAGCTCGACTCGAGCAGCAGATCAATGGGTCGAGCAGCACTGTCTAGAGGCCCAAAAGCTGCTGCCTTCACATGAAAACTACTTGGGACCACTTCATGCTTCTTCCAAACCATCTCATACACACACATGTACATCCATACACTACTCACCATCATCAAACACCATTGGTGCACTCAAAGTCACACCAAAACTCAACAATAAATATTATGATTGAAGTTCTCCATGATAAAGGTGAAGAACATCATCTAAAGGTGAAGGCGAAGAACATCATCTGAAGGCGAAAAACATCATCTAAAGGTGAAGAAGATCATCTGAAGGTGAATAATCAATGGATATATGCTTCTTTGAATTGATAAAGGGTTTAACAATGGAGGAAGAATGGGGAAGAAGAAGGAGTTTAATGAAAATGAAGAAGAATGTGCTTTTTTGAAGAGTTGATTAAAAAAAAAGTAAAAAAAAATAAAGGGGAAGAAAACCTGCAGCAGCCGGTCATTTTGGGGAGGGGTCTGTTTTGAACAAATTCGAAGGATAGTTAGGATTATTAAAAAATAATTGATAGTTGAAATTATTTTTGAGCAACGGGTGATAGTTGTGATTATATCGAGCAAATTTTCCTATCCAAAATATACATGTAGCTTAAATTTAAAATATAGTTTCAAGTATCCCTCCTTATCCTCCAAATTGAATCACCTATTTGCATATTGAGTGATTGTCTCTTTGTAAGTTGTAGCTTGACATGTAGTCCTCCATTTGAAATTGGAAGATGAACTTGAGTTGACTCTATAGAGTCGAGAGTATTATTAATTATTAAACATATCTCCGTAAAACATAATTGTTTTCTTTAATGAATATATTAGCATTTTAAAGTGAAGGAAACACGACCAAAGGCCCAAAATACACTACTATTGCAATCTTATTTCAGTTACGAATTTTTGACATGGTCTAATGAGATATATAATATCCAAAATATGGCATGTAGCTTAAATTTAAGATTAATTATAAGCCTTAAAATGTTTCATTCGAAATTTAACTTGATAGAAAAGGAAACCTTATAACTTGTTATACCATTGAAATGCTCCTCCTTTTTTCTAAATTTGTTCATAAAATAAAGAGTTAAAATTTACGTGGTAATTATCCTTGAGTTTTAAATTTTTTTCACGTACTAGATAAACATATGTTTTAAAAATCCCTAGGGTTACCCTCGAGTTTTCAACATTATTATGTGATAGATAAATTGTTAAAATCTTTGTTAAATTAAGTATTTATTTCGTATATATTATTGAAAAACATGCCCCATAAAGGTGATTGCGAACTTTTGTTTTTATGAAAAAACTCTCTACTATGGGAATAATAGCATAAATTTCATAAAAACTTTAACCTTTTATCTACCAAGTACTACCTTCGTTATTTATTAATAGCAACATTTAAATCAAAAAGCTCTCTCAAATAAAAGGATGAAGTGTAGCTATTATTAAATAACGGAGGTAGTTTAAAAGTTAAAAGCCTAAAATCACCACATAGATAAAAAAACGTTTATCCGCCACGTGAGAAAGTCAAAAACTCAGGACGTCACCATACAAAATTTCCCATTAAAGAGTAAAAAACTAAGTAATGCAAGATTTCACTTGTAGTGGATATTTTTTATTACTCCCTCTATCCTCTTGAGAAAGCCACCAATGTTTCTAATCATTTTTTAAAACAAATAATAATGGATTCAGTGTTATATGCCGTCGTAAATGATTAATTGAAATACTATATATAAACAGAAACATGTAGGAAAAAAGAATATGTGGAGAATATTTTATTTTATATTTTATATTATTCTGATTTAGTTTCCTTAATTTTAATATTTCGTAATATTTTTGTTTCCTTATTAGATGATCAAATTATGTATAAATAGAGGTGTTTCTCTCATTGAATAATTAATACAAACCACATATTCATAACGCAAATTAATCTTTATTCCCACATTATGATTTTATACATGGTATCAACGCCGTAAGGTTTTCTTAGACGGAAAAACTCTTTCGGAATTTTATCATTGATCATAATCCACCAAAATCAATTCAAACAAAAAAACCAAAGCAAAATCAAACCAAAACCAAAACTAAATCAAACCGGAATTACAAAACAAACCCGAAAAAATGATTTCCTTGTAACGAATGTTCCAAAGTATCCAAACATATAACCAAAGATCCATACTTACCCAAATGTTTCTGAAAAATTAAATTTTAGAAATTACACCAAGTGGTGTAATGAAACTAAACAAGAAATAGCAGATTGGTGGCGGCTAGGGATGGCAATGGGTCGGACTCGGCTCAGATTATACATACTTCGACTTTGCTCCGGATAAGAGTCGGACTTTTTTTTCACTCCACCTCCACTCGGAGTCGGATTATGCATACTAAGGGTTTGCCCCGACTCGGACTCTCGGACCTCTAACGGATTCTAATTAATATCAAATAGTATCGTTGTGATATTATACTAATGATTTTAAAGCATACAAAATTAACAAAATATATTTTGCAAATACAATTTAACAAAAAAATATGTACTTTGAATTCAAGTTTAACACGAGAAATAGTTCTATAACTATAATTTAACAAAATTTTCTAGCATTTTGATTTGGCGTATTTTATTTCTCTTGATCTGATTTGTCGTATTCTGATTGATTAATCTTAATAAAAATACCAAGTAGTTTTTCAAAATTAAAAATTGCAATTAGTATGAGAGCGAGCTTGAATTAGTCACGTTTAGAGTTTTAAAGGAAACATAATATTGGTGTAAAATTCAAATTCAAAGTCGGATTTCCTTCAGGGTCGGATTCGGGTCGGAGTGACGGATTTTTAATAAGGCCAACTCTGGTCCGTCTCTAACTCGGACTCAGATCATAAAGTCGGAGTTGGAGTCGGATGACTTTTTCCTCGGACTCGAATCGGATTATTTTCCTCGGATCGAGTCGGACTAGGTCGGATTCGGACTGAATTGCTATCCCTAGTGGCGACTCAATCATATCATTGCACTACAACAAATTTAACTTTTTGTCACATTGGATTTAGTGGCATTAAATGTCGCTAAATAAATCCCACCAAAAGCAAATTATGGTGTAGTGTTGTCGCCCCTCCAGAATACAAAGATCCTCAATGGAAACAAGATGATGTATAAGTGATGTCATGGATACTTTACACCCTTGACACCACCATTGTCGATGCTATTATTTACCATACTAGTAATGCCCATGAATTGTGGACAAGGATTTCCACCTTTCTTGGGCCCATTACTGACGAAAAGGGGAGCGAAAAAGGGGAAGAAAGTTGGTCATAATCAAAAAATTCATCATTCCGGCAAAGTGATGAGTTTGAGAACAAAAAAGTCGCCTACAAAAAGCTTCGGTGGATCACTGGAACGGTGGCAAGACTAATTTCGCCATTCTTCACCAAAAAAAACCAACAAACAAGCATTCTAAATCCAAAACCCCTAAGTCCAAAAGTCAACAACAAAATGCATGATTCGACACAATCCAGAAAATGAAGATCAAAACCATACCAAACAATCAAAATTTCTATGTCCAGAACATGACAACAACAATAGCAAAAAATCAAAACAAAAAAACCCACAAACCTGACCCTACCCAAACCCACGTTTTCCCATTCAATTCTTTCACTCTTTTTCAACACTAATTTTCTTCATTCAATACATTTAAATTCTTTACCCATTTTCTTACCCAAACTCAAAAATTTGAAAATCAATTATGACGAATTTGCCCGAAAAATTATTAAAATGTCCTTTGTAAAATTAAAGGATCAACTAGCGGATTTTCTAATCAAGACAATTGGTTCAAAAACATTGAAGAATATTTTTGGCAAGTTCGATCTCGGTGATCCCAAGAGCAAACTTGAGGGGAAGTGTAGGAAAGAAGAATATTTGGAGAATATTTTATTTTATATTTTATATTATTCTGATTTAGTTTCCTTAATTTTAATGTTTCGTAATATTTTTGTTTCCTTATTAGATGATCAAAATTAATTTTTATTTCCGAATTATGATTTTCTACAATTGAAATACTATATATAAACAGAAACAAGAACAATAACAAAATTGAATTAAAGAAGAGCACAATAACAAAATAAACAGAAACAATAACAATAACATAATTCCAAGTGGCAATCTTACATTAAATATATTTCTCATGATTGAATAAGAGAATATTTCATGATTGAATATATTTCTCATTATTAAAATTTATAATATACTAATTTTTTCTATTTTCTAAGCTTTTCTAAAGATTTCCTCATTATTTTTAATTTTTATTGATTTAGAATTGGATTTAGAATTAATTCATGTACATTATTTTTTAATTAATTTTTTCATGTGTTGTAGTTGTACAATATCTCAACCAAAAAAAAATGTAACAACTAAAGATCTTTTCTTTAACCCAAATTTCTCAAAAAGCTATAAAAACATAAAACTTATTTATTTATTTTTTTGATTATTCATTTCCGTGTCTAAATTATCAATGAAAATAAAGCTTTTCTTACAAACTTAATTTAATACTCCTTCTCTTTCTTTTTGTTTGTCCACTTTATCTTTTACACGCATTTTTTTAGCAAATTTTAAGTCTTAATATCTCTAAGTACACATCATAAAAAATTATAAAAATTATACATTAAAAAACTTTACATCAAGACAAATCTAACAAGATCTCATATGAATATATTTTATCATCAATAAGTATTTCAAAAATCTAATTTAAATTTTTCTCTCTTATAAAGTGGACAAATAAAAAGGAATGGAGGGAGTATTAGTTTTAGACTATCTTTACCTATTCATAAAGTAATTTTTACTAAAAATAATTTTTTTTCCATAGAAATCGATTTTAGAAGGATCGAGTTCAATGGTATTTTGATTGAAAATTAATTAATTTGATTAAAAAAATTAGTTTTATGCATAATTGGGGTCGGCTAAGACTTGGCTCAGTCACCATCAGATTGATCTCGATCAATGGAATGTTGTCAGTTATAAAAATTGGTTTGAGTTCATGTTTTATTTTCTCATTTTCGATTATCAATCAATTTGGACGCAACTTCAATTCAGATAATGTGACTTTAATAAACCTAAAACAAAGCACACATTCAAATCTGATAACTTTTGGTTTGGAAATTTGGATTACATTTAAACAAGTCTAATGGGATCTGCAAGACTTAAGTGTCCCTACATATTGGGTTGTACATATGGGGAGAAGTTTTTGGGAGTTTGCTTTAAGAGTGGAATATATCATTAGTGACTAGTGACTTGGTGAGTGTACAAGGTGGTGTGAGTCCATTTGTAGTCAATGTTCGTGCGCGGTGGAGCAGCCATCTTTTTCTAATATTATTAGTAATATTATTTTATTACATTAAAAAAATATGTTCATAGAGTATCCCATACAATTGCATTTTTAATTGACTTGAAGTGGGATAGATTCGAGCTGGTTCCTGTGACATTAAAATAATGAAGACTTTTCTATTTTTTTTAATTTTAATTATTGGACTTGATAATAATGATCTATTGAATTAGACAACATGTTGGAGATGTTGAATTCAAGCTAGTAAATCAATTTTACTTGGTTAGCGGTTGATATTTGGACTTTGGTCATGAACTTTTTTTTATTATAAACTTATTTTTTAAACTATTTTGAAAAATAAGTGTTTCCTCAAACTATTTTGAAAAATAAGCTTCTGTTGAAATCGCTGTTAAGGACAGCGTTTTTTTAACCCCATTGGGCCTAGAAGTGGATTCTGCTATCCATGAAAATCGCTGCTTGTAGCAGCGTTTTACTTTAATTTGAAAAATAAGTGCTCCCTCATTTTTTTTAAAAAAAAAATTCTATAGTGTAGTAGCAAGATTCAAACCTTGGTCCCTTGCAAACTCCTAACATTCACTAACCACTATGCCACATTAACTTCTTTGATGTTATTCTACAAATAACATTATTTACTATGAAAATTAATAATCTCTAAAAGTCGAAAGCTTCCAAAACACTATTAATATAAAAGATTAAAATTTAAATTAAGAATATAAAAGATTAAAATTAAGAATATTATAAAATTAAAATTAAGAATGCTAAAAATAAAAATTACGAATATTATATAAGTAAAGAAAAATAAAAATATTCTTAAATGATATTCATATTCTTAATTTTAATTATGTTTTTTTATATTCTTATTTTTTAATATTATTAATTTTCTTATTTTTAAATAAAAATATACTTTTCAAATTTTTTAATATTATTAATTTTAATTATATAAATATTAAAAAATAAGAATATAAAAAGATATGAGAAAAGAAATATCTTATTTTGAAGCAAATGAATTTTTATTCCACAATTTAAAAGGCAAAATGTGAATGAAGTTATTAATTATTACTTGATAATGAAAATAACTCATTAATTTTGTTTCCTTTCTAAAAAACAATCTTACCAAAGTTATTAAATAATATTTAGAAAAGTAAAGAATAATAAGAGTCAAAATTTGATATTAATAGTGTTTTGAAAACTTTCAACTTTTGGAGATTATTAATTTTCATAGTAAATGATGTAAATTGTAGAATAACATCAAAAAAGTTAATGTGGCATAGTGGTTAGTGAATGCTAGGAGTTTGCAAGGGACCAAGGTTCAAATCTTGCTACTACTCTATAGAATATGGGGTTCAAAAACACTGTCCTTAACAACAATTTTAACAGAAGCTTATTTTTCAAAATAGTTTGAGGGAACACTTATTTTTCAAAATAGTTTATAAAAAAAAAGTTCCTTTTGTAGCATATGATTCTCTTGATTTTGTCTAGGTTATTTTACTCTATTAGGATATTGAGCCAAGATGTGAAAGTGATGATTGTGTCATGAAATTTTAACAATGAATCAAATAACAATACACATTAAGATGAAATTTGAAGAAAAAAAAAACGAATACAAAAGTTATAAGTTTCATGAACGTGCTACATCCTTGTAATTAGGAAATGCTTGATAATATATATGGAGCTACTAGGTCGATTAAGGTATAAAGAAGGCTTTAAGTTAATTTGGAGAATAGAATTAAGTAGGGCATAATTGATATGAAAGACTAGAGAGTATAGTGAAGCTCAAGTATGTAACAATAGAACAAAGTGGATAAAACGAGAAAAAAAGATCATGGGATTGACAACTCATTCCAACTAGGGATGACAATTCGGTCTGAATCCGTCCCTAATCCGACTCGATCCGAGGTTTTTTATCCGATTCGACTCCGAGTTGGAAAAAATCTGACTCCGACTCTGATTATACAATCTGACTCCGAGCTAGAGCCGGACCGGAGTTAGACCGCAAAAAAAATCCGATAATCCGACCGACTCCGACTCCGATCCGACTTCGACAAAAGTATTACTATAATTAATTTTCTTCTTGGTCATTTCATTCTTAGGTATTCTTCTTCTTGGCCCGTGCTTGACAAAAATATTACTATAATTAATTCCGTTAAGTTTTATTAAAAGTCATAAATGCCTATAATAAATCTCAAATGTAAAGCACAACTTAATGAAAGTTAAACTTAACGGAAATGTTACTATAATTAATTTTCCAAGAGTTGAGTGTTATTTTGTGGAAATTTTTTTGGCTTTATTAGGGCATTTACGACTTTTGCCAAAACTTAAGGAAAACAAAACGTTTTTCAGGCGGTCTTGGGAGAGAACGTTTTAGAATAAGACGGCCCAATATTCCAGCCCATCGCGTTTTCTCACTTTTTCATTTTCTGGGCATTTTTCAATTTTACTCTTAAAGGTACCAATTTTGACCTTAAAGATATCAATTTTAATTTAGGTAGAAATTGATCAGTTTAACGCCACAATTGATCACTTATAGGTTCAAATTGAAATTTATTTTAATTGATATGTTTAAGTACTACTTTACGTTGAAATTGATACCTTTAAGGTCAAAATTGATATCTTTAAGGTCAAAAATGAAAAATACCCGGAAAAGGGAAAAAAAAAAAGGAATTCTGAATGGCGCGTGTAGCACACGCGCCTGCAATGGACCGGCCTAGTCGTGGTCTTAGAATAGGATGGTCTTACGCACGTTTTTGTAAACGTTATTACCTCCAAAATCTTACTATTGTTAATTTTTTAAGAGTTGAGTGTTATTTTGTGGAAAAAATTAATAAGAACTGCTACCACCCGTCTTTTGCTATAGTTAATGCTTATCATATAAAATATTTCTTAAATATATAACTATTAATAAACTATGGAAGATCAAAAATCTAATAAAATTCTAAAAACGTTAGAAAGTGTTCTCCCAATAAAATTGTTCTCCACGCTATCATACACTTTTTTGTAAGAATTTATATATCTTAATCAATAATAATGATCTTCAATCTTGACAGAATCCTTGTTGTTATCTTGAGAAAAGGCACCATTCATAACATTACCTAAACTGTAATAAATAAAAGGAAAATTTACCTAGAATAGTCTGACATTTTTATTATTTTTCTATAATAATTACACCTATTGATTAATCATGAATAATTTCAATATTAGAAGGTATTTGTTTAGAGTAAACTTGGGTAACTCAATGACCTGTTATAATAAGTAATTCATTAAAAGAGTAAAATGTAAATTAAGTAATGTAAATTTGAAGAAAATTTTTAAAATTTACATAAAATAGTTCTGAATAATAAAACTAAATCAGAATTATATTTCAACTTCTTTTTTGACTTTTTTTCGACATTTTATTTTAATTTGGCTTTATTTTAATGTTGAATCTTACAGCTTTATAAATAGTTGTTATGAGAAATTGCCAAACAATAATTTATTTATAAATCTAAATTTGGTCAAAAATATATGTTTACTCTATTATCAAATTGTTAAATACCGAAATTCGAATTCTGATAACAAATATATAATTTAACCTTTATTTATAAATTTAAATCTACATATGTCGATTATTACAAATCCATGCATTGCACGGGGTTTTAAAATAGCAAAATAATAAATAAAAAAAACCATGAGCTCATCATCCAAGTGCATCCCTAAAACCTAGCAAGTAGATATTCAATATACTTCATTACAAGTTGCAAGATCTCAAACATAAAATAAGGAAATATAAAAAAATGACACTTTATGTCTTGTATAAGAAGTGTCAATATATTATAGGAACTTCAATTTTGGCCTTAACCACAAAATATAATTAATGTAATTAATGTTATCAAGAATTATACTCCACTATATATATTATGTGTAATCGATCACAATACAATAATGGAGACCAATGTGGACAGTTATAAACTATTAAGGGCGGCCGCACCTTCAACAATCTTGTGACAATTCGTCATAGTAAACCATATACTTTTATTATATAGTCTAAAATTTGTTATTGGTTGATTGTGCAACTTAAAACATAGGGATCAAATCCTATAAAATCCTATAATTTATGATTAAGAGGGTTAATGACTATACAAATTGATTAGATAGTTACAATGACTATGAATAGATAGCTTTACAACTCAATGCTTCTCTTAAATGTGATTAAGAGACATAGTTTAAGTTTTAATTACACTTTCAAGAGTCAAAAAGGGCTAATGTTTGTGATCTTTAGTGTTTATTAGTTCCATAGTTCTTATCCATGTTGGAGCTTTATGTAATATTCTATATGTCCAATCCAAATAATATACATGTGTAGTACTCAAGTTGTGTTTTTATTTAAGTCATTTTGTAGTATCACAATTATCGTTATTAGAATTTCAATTCTGATTTACGGTTCTATTACTTTTATACTTTACAGTCCAAAAATAGGTGAGTGATACAATTTCTAAGTAGGATCTTAATAATTGTAAGATCGTACGATCCTACTAAGAACAAGAATAAATATGAGCGATTGGATCATAATACGATGCTACGATCCTACAATAAGACGATTTGATCCCTTAATGACATTCTCAACAATCAAAATTTCTTATATTCTAGCTTTTGATTATAGGAAAAATTGCCTAGAATAATCCAACATATTCATGATATTCTTACAATAATCTCATCTATTGATTAACCATGAATAATCCCAACTTTGAGAGATATTTTCCTAGAGTAAACCCGGTAACCGGATGACTTGCTGTAGCAAGTTTTATTTTTTTTTTAAAATAGATTATAATAAAATGTCAAAAAAATGTTCAAAAAAATCTGTGATTTTTTCATTATTTAGAATCTTTATGTTAAAGTTGTTGTTTTATCATCATGAAATTGATGTTTTAAATAATTTAAATTTTGTATTTGGTTTTTAACATATTGAAGTTGATGTTATATAATGCTTAAATTGGGATTATAGCATGTAGAAACTGATGTTTTATTGCTAGTGTCATAGTTTGATGAAATTGATATTTTAACCTATTAAACTTCGTGTTATGTTATAATATGTTTAAGTTGATATTTTAATCTATTAGAGTAGCGTTTTAACCTATCGAAATTAATATTTAAACCTATAAAAGTCGATATTTTAACCTATTTTAACAATGTTGTGGATAACGAAACAACTTGTTATATTAATAAACCATTTACTTTTATAATTATATAGTCTAAAATTTGTTATTGGTTAGTTGTGCAACTTAAAACATAGGGAGTAAATCCTATAAAATCTTATCCATGACTGTGAATACATAGCTTTACAACTCAATTAATGCTTCTCTTAAACGGGATCAAGACACATAAATTAAGTATTAGTTACACTTTCAACAGTCAAAAGGGCTAAGGTTTGTCATTTTTAGTGTTTATTAGTTCCATAATTCTTATCCATGTTGGAGCTTTATTACGTATATTCTAAATATCCAATTTTCCATACCATGAACATAGTTTGTCTATAAATAAAATACACCGGATATAATGATAATTCTAAATATCCAATTCAAATTTCATGCGTAGCACTCAAGTTTGTTTATATCTAACTCATTCAATAGTACCATCACAGCTAGATTTTTTACTAAGAAGTGATTAATTGCGCTTTTGTCATCACAATTTTCATTATTATACGGGAAAAATTACCCTGAATAATACGACCTTTCACTGATTTCCCAACAATAATACGAACTTTCAATTAATCATGAATAATACGAAGTTTAACCTGTATTTCCCGCTGGTATTATTTTTTTACCCATAACCGGTTAAATAAGGTTTTAGCTAATTTTTATTTTTTTTTAAGAAAAAGTAATTTATGAGTGAGAAAGCATGGGTTTACTCTTCTTTACTGACTGAAGCTCTAAAAAACTCCTTCCTCTCTCCCGTGCAATTTCTCCATTAATGTCCACTGCTCCTAAAGCTTCGAAGGCAAGAATTGAAGAAGACAAGACACTCAGGCTACATACACGCATATAATGATTAGTTTATTGTTCTCAATTGCACTATTTATCCTTTAATTTTGCTAACACAAAAAAATTAGGGTTCTAAAAATCGAAAATTTTCAGTTTCCTATTTCACTGTGATTCGATTAATACTTGTTCAAACTCGAAATTGTATGTAATTTAGTGCTTTTTTCTTGTTTTTAGGTTAACGTGAATGATTCAATTACTTTGAAGTTTTGGTATGGTGGGGTATTCAAAAAAAGAGTTTTGGGGTTTGAGTATTTGTGTGGGATGTGTAAATCATTTCCGTAGACCCAGATAAGATGTCTTTTTTTGAGTAAGAAGGAATTGTAAAAAGGGGATCTTTGGGTAAAATATGACTTTTTTCATTGGTACCATCTACTTGTAAATTAGCATGAACACCATGATTACATAAAGAAATTCCATTTGCAATTGATGTTCTAGATTGAGATGATGATGAAGGGGAATACATGTTCAACATCAAATTAGTTTAAATGAAAATGGAAGAAGTAATTTTTTTGAAGAGTGGAGGAAGTAATTAAAATGAAAGATAATGTAAGGAATGAGGTGAGAAATCTGGAAAAGTAGAATGAAATAGAGGTTGGGGATGAATGCTGATTTGCAACGGTCATAAATGACCTGTTCTACCGGTTACAAACCGGTCAGTTATACCAGCGAAAAATACAGGTTAAACGTCGTATTAATCGTGGTTAATTGAAAGTTCGTATTATTATTGGGAAATCAGTAAAAGGTCGTATTATTTAGGGTAATTTTTCCTATTATATAATCCTTCCTATTCATCCTACTGGTCTCATTTATTTTTGGGCACTATTCACTTATCACTCTTAGTCTTAATTTGTATTTTACAGTTAATTTATAAGTTAAAACATAGTCATGTGGGATCTTGCTTGATTTGTCTCAATTCAAGGATTATTAATATCAACTTTTTATAATTTTTAATTAAAAATAATTTGAGATATTAAGAGTTAAAATGTTGCATCTACAAATGTGAAAATCTAAATTGGACTAGTAGCATGTGTTAGAATATGGAATCAAAATAATACTGCCTCCACCCCCTTCTTATTGTCCACTTTCTAGTGGGCACGCAAAATAAGAAAAATGGTAGTAGGGTATTTTAAGTGATTATAATAATTGTATAGGTGGTAATTGGGGTATTTAAGTGATTATAATAATTGAAACGGTGGTAGGTGGGGTATTTTAAATAATATAAGTTGGGGTAGTTGGGGGTATTTAGATAAAAAATCTTTGCCAAAAATAGAAAGTGGACAATTAGAGTGAACTGACTAAATAAGGAAAGTGGACAATAAAAAAGAAACGGAGGGAGTATAGTATATTTGGAATTAGGGAAATTCCCATATTATGTAATCTCTTAATTTAGGTAACCCTAAGTAGGCTCTTATATATATTGATCATTATTGTTAATGAGAAGCAAGAATCACAAGATTAAAACCCAAAAACTTTGTTCTTCTTTGAATCATGGTATTAGAGCAGCAACGATTCTGAGTCGTTTTTGCTGTTTCATCGTCTACCAAAAACCTCCCTTTTGATTGAAAAAACCGAAATAATGGAGACAGACTCCAAAACTATCATAACGCTAGATCAACTCGTTACAATGGGAACAGTTGCTGCAACTGTTTCAACAGTTAAACCCAACAAACCACCCACTAAACCGGGAACCAACCCCCAATATGTCATAATAAGGGATGGCAATTTAGTCTGAATCCGACCCTAGTCCGACTCGATCCGAAGAAAATAATCTGATTCGAGTCTGAGGAAAAAGTCATCCTACTCCAACTCCGACTTTACGATCCGAGTTAGAGACGGACAGGAGTTGAACCTTAATAAAAATCCGACACGCCGACTCGACTCCGACCCTGAAGAGAATCGGGCTTTGAATTTGACTTTTACACCAATATTTTGTTTTCTTTAAATCTCTAGACGTCATTAATTTAAACTCTCTCTTATACTAATTGTAATTTTCGATTTTGAAAAACTACTTGGTATTTCTATTTAGATTAATGAATCAGAATACGAAAAATTAGATCAAGATAAATAAAATACGCCAAATCAAATGCAAGAAAATTATATTAAATTGTCGTAGTAGAACTATTTCTCTTGTTAAACTTGAATTCCAAGTACATTATTTTGTTAAATTTTATTTGAAAAATATATTTTGTTAATTTGTATGCTTTAAAATCATCAGTACAATATCACAATGATATTGTTTGATAATAATCCGGCTCCGCATCCGACTCCGTTGGAGGTCCGAGAGTTCGAGTTTAATGGGGCAAACTTGGAGCATGCATAATCCGACTCCGAGTGGAGGTGGACTGAAAAAAAACTCCGACTATTATCCGGAGCAAAGTCGGAGTATGTATAATCCGAGCCGAGTCCGACCCATTGCCATCCCTAGTTATAATATCTGAAAAACTAACACACCAAAATTATACCAAATGGTCCAGACTAATGCACTTAGCCATTAGTAGTCGTGGTCGGCTCAGCCACATCACTGCCGAACCACCGACCAAGAGTGACCCAGAGTACAACCAATGGACCTGACATGATTCGTTTGTTATTTTATGGATTCTTGAGAACATAGATCCGGACTTGGTGAATTAGTTTCTTGATTTTCCAACAGCCAAAGCCCTTTAAGAAGGGATCGAGACGTTGTACAACAGCGGAAGAGACGGCCTACAAATTATTGATCTCACGGTCAAAACAAACAAAATCCAACAAGGCAGTGAATCAATTGAAAAATAATACAGTAAATTAATAGCATTGTGGAAAGAAATTGATAGAAGACAACCAAACCCAATGAGAGATCCAACTGACACCATCACATACAATCGATTAATCCAACAAAATCGGTTGTACACTTGTACCTGTTTCTAGCAGGTTTCGATGAGTCGTTTGATAAGGATAGGAGGGACTTACTCCTTCAAGATCCCCTTCACATAGTGGAAGAATCATATGCAAGTATAAGGAGGGAGACGATGAGGCGAGGGATCATGAAGCCCTTATCAGATCTAGAATCATCGGGCGTCGGAGGAGGATTCACTATCAAAGGAAGAACTTATCGGCGAGATGACGATAAAAACCACCTTAAATGCACTCATTGTGGTGGTAGAAGACACACCAAGAACGAATGCTTCAAGTTGGTGGGCTACCCTAAATGGTGGCCGGGTACTAAGAAAAAGAGGCCCAAAGGCATGACCAAATTTTTCGATCACAACCGGATTGACAGAGCTGCAGTAGGAATGAGCACAGACAACCCCATCAGAGAAGAAGAAGAAGGTGTAGCATTAAACAATACCACAGGTATGGAAGAGAGAGAAAATCTCTCTCCTCAAATTGGCGCACAAGAAGGAGAATTGCTAGGGTTTGGTAAAGGGGGTACCCACTCCCATTTGGGTCGTCCCTTAAATAAAAAGGGGGGGGGGGGTCCCACATGTTCCTCTTTTTTACCAGCTTCACATAAAGCTTTATCTGTTTTTGGGGGTGGTTGGATTTTTGGTTGTGGTGCTATCGATACAATGTCATATGAGGTATGATTCCGATTCTGAGGCCAGACGATCAAGATATCCTATTGAAACACCAGATACAGGGAACATGTCACAGAGTGTCCTAGCATTCAATGAAGCTTTATACTCAACAAAGCTCCCAACTACAGTTGAAGAGGCTTTGGCAACAGATCACTGGCGAAAGGTAATGGAAGAGGAAATGGTTGCTCTCAAGAAAAATGGAATGTGGGAAAGATGCAGTCTACCAAGTAGAAAGAAAATTGTTGGGTGAAAATGAGTGTTCATAGTCAAGTATAAGGCAGATGGCACGATTGAGAGGTATAAAGCTCGGCTGGTAGCAAAAGGGTATACTCAGACTTATGGGGTAGACTACTCAGAAACCTTTTCTTTGTTATGTTAGTTCAATTTAATGTTGATTGATGAATAATTATGTTAGTTCAATTTAAAGGACAAATTTCTATCCCCCCCAAAAAAACTCCAATGGTTGACATTTTTCTTTGTTATGTGTTATAGAATTCTCGGGGGAGATTCTGAGCATATTCAACATGTTCGACCGTACACAGCCCAAAAAAATCCAATTGTTCTTAATATTAATTAGTATTTAAAAAAATATAAAGTCATCAGAAAAATATCATAAATTTTAAAAATTGCACGAGACCTTTAAAATATTTATCAATTTTTGCTCTCAACCGTGAATAAGCATTTCAGCTCTTAAGAAGACATGAATGCTACTAAAACAAAGTTAACATGAAGTAGCTAGCTAGATCTAAGCAAACTAAATGAAATAAAACAAAAAAGAAAGTAATGAAACATAAAATGCAGAGAAATGAAGAAGACCTGAAAAAAGGTGGAGGAGAAGGCAACAAGGAAAGGCAACAAGGAGAAGGCAACAAGGATTGAAAATATCAAAACCGAATTTTATTCGGTTTGATTTGGATTTGTATCGAATCCAAACCAAAAACCAAACTTTCAGCCCTACTCATTATCCTCCAAATTGAATCACCTATTTGCCTATTGAGTGCTTGTCTCTTTGTAAGTTGTAGCTTGACATGTAGTCCTCCATTTGAAATTGGAAGATAAACTTGAGTTGACTCTATAGAGTCGAGAGTATTATTAATTAATTATTAAACATATCTCCATAAAACATAATTGTTTTCTTTAATGAATATATTAGCATTTCAAAGTGAAGGAAACCCGACCAAAATCTATTTACTGATTTTCGTCAGTTGACTGTTAACATTAACGTTGACCTGCACAGAATCATATAATATAAGGTAGTGTTTTGCACAGAATTGTATAATATAAGGCAGTGTTTTGCAAAGAATTGTATTATATAACGTAGTGTTTTGCAAAAAATTATATTATATAAGGGAGTATTTTGTGCAGGTCAATGTTAATGTTAACAGTCAACTGACGAAAATCAGTAAAATATAGTGTTTTGTAAAAAATTGTATTGTATAAGGTAGTTTTTTGCAAACTTTTGTATATAAGATAGTTTTTTAAAAAAAGATATATAGATTAAGTAGTTTCTTATAATTTAAGTAGTTTCTTATAATTTTTCCCCATATAAAATTATGTCTTTTTTAGCGAGACTTGATATTTTCTTTACTTGATTTTGATGTTTATTGTATTTGATTCTCTTTATTTTCTTCGGCTATAAGCGTACAATTTACTCAAAAAAAATTCCATAATACAAAACATAAAATAAAAGGGCTAAGAATATAATTAGATGCGTGGAGAAATGAAGCAAAACCCTACTATTATATACCAAAAAATAATGCTTATCAATGTACTATCATCAATTCATCATTCATGAATCTCAAATCCATGTATATACATTTCGTGTATGTAAATCTCCCTAACAAAAACGTTACTCAATATGAATGAATTACATTGTTGTTCTAACATCCGACAAAGGTACTTGGGATGATAGGAGGTTATTTTGTTCATTTTCTTCAAATTCAAGATCTTGATCACCCCCATACTCAATACTAATAACACTTCTATGTTTAAACCCCATATCAGACGAATCTGAAAATCGAAGTGCTGATTCTTCGGATCTTGTAGGAGAAACACCGTCTTCCATCAACTGTATTTCTGTTTCGATTAGTGCGTGCATCCTTGCACGCTCTCTATCCCTCGGGTATGTGCAGTAAAGGAATGAGTATATGAAGCAGCAAATGGTGAATGGGATTCCCATCGCAGTGTAAAGTGCCTTAGCAAGTGATGCAGCATTTTCTCTGTCTGTTTCGATTGATTCAGCGTTTGATGTTCCTACTGTCACTGGCTTGTATCCATAAACATGCTGAGCTAAGATTCCAACAACCGGAGGAGCGAATGAGGCTAGTATAGACTCGAAAGATCTGTCCAACGCGTATATACTTGTTCGATGCTTCTCAGGTACTATTTCTGCAAAAATCGGGCTGACAAATCATAACAAATATCAGAAGTTGGGAAAATGACATATCGTTGAATGCACAAATGCGAAAGCAGGAAGAAAAGTGTACGAGATTGGGACTAAGAACATACTTGTTCGTTGCTGGTGCGTTCCAACTTATAATGAGGCCCATAATAAAGAACACTAAACTGTACGAAAAGGCGCTTGAAGGATCATCGGGTAATCCCAACAACAGTATAGCAGCCAGAGGAATTGCGGAACCAGAACTAATCTGAGACAGAATGATTCGTCCAGCATTAGGCAAAGGCCTTGAAAGAACGTCACCCATTTTGCCTCCGAATAAACCCCCCAGAGCGCAAGAAATGGCGAAGATTGTCATGAAAGTCGCAGTCGTCTTGTGAGAGAAGCCGCTGAGCTCCAACCACATCGGTACAAATGACAAAGCTGACCATGGAAACGAACCTGATACACCCTGTGCAACAAGTATTTGAAACGATGGGATTCGTACAACTGATTTTGCTTCTTGTAACACTTCCTTAAATTCTAACCAAAAGGATATTTGTGAATTTTCGTCTTTTGGTTTTTCGATTTCATCTGCAAAGCGAGGATCATGGGCAAACAGACGGACTAAAATGCCTACTATAACACTAATTATACCAACCAAATGGAAGGCTATCCTCCAACCAGGAATACCCATGAACGATGTTGAAGCTATTAAGACGGAGCTTAGGTTTCCTATGACCGAACCCATCCCTCCTGTGAGCGCTAACCAACCAAAGGCTACACCACGGTTGCTGTCATCGGTGGAGTCTGCAACCAGAGACTGCACTGCTGGTATTACGATGGCAAGTCCGATACCATTCAATGCTCTTGAAACTGCTACCTAATTAATCAGAAGATTCATAACAAAGATCCAGCAATTGAGTTATAGGAGCTGTCCATAAGTAGCAAAATTTCAATGAATTAGCTTCTTTTGACATCTAATACAATGACTGTCCTAACTTCCTCTTTTCAATAGAAGATTTTGGGGGCATGAACAATCTTCATAGGATAGATGGGTTAGAAGGTATTAGACTCGGCTATTTTACAAAAAAAACTAGAGCAATTCCACATGGTATCTCTTAACTTTCGACATTTTTACGTGTTACAGAAACAATTTTTTTAAATTCGCATGGTCGCCCTAAGCTTTCAACTCTTCCATATAGTAGAAAAAAGGTTAATTTCCTTGTATATAATTAAATACTTATTTCGAACAAATTTTCGAAAAGCATGCCCAATAAGACTTATTGCGATAATTTATTTTCATGGAAAAAAAGTCTTTATGGTGGATAATAATAAATTATGTTTAACAAAAATCGTAATCTTTTGTCTTTCAAGTGAAAAAGTTAAAAGTTTAGGGTCAAAACACGAATATTTAAAAAATTTGTATACCTCGTAGAAAAGGCGGAAAAGCCAACATGAAAATTTCCCAAAAAAATTGTACTATATATGTCTTTTGCTCCGATCATTTGAGATATGTCAGAGATAAGCAGCCAAGATCGATTTAGCACACGAGCAATTTAATAAATTTACAACCATACGCTTCAATCTATGAAATTATATTTAGCAAATTGAATTTAAGTCTTGTTATTGAACAAGAAATAACCTCTAATCACAAAAATAATATATCAATGTGGTACTCCTCTTGTCCTATTCCCATTCCAAGCATTTTTACCACTTACATCAAATAATATGTTTGAACTACTTTTGATTGAGTTGATTCCGTAAGATATAATCAAATAACAAGCTATGATCAATCCAAACTGATCAAATAGATGGAGCAGAAAACGAGACTATATGATGAAGATATATATTGTTGAATGTTGATTGATGAATAATTATGTTAGTTCAATTTAAAGGATCTTTGTTTTTGGGGTGGTTGGATTTTTGGTTGTGGTGCTATCGATACTATGTCATATTAGGTATGATCCCGATTCTGAGGCCAGACGATCAAGATATCCTATTGAAACACCAGATACAGGGAACATGTCACAGAGTGCCCTAGCATTCAATGAAGCTTTATACTCAACAAAGCTCCCAACTACAGTTGAAGAGGCTTTGGCAACAGATCACTGGCGAAAGGTAATGGAAGAGGAAATGGTTGCTCTCAAGAAAAATGGAATGTGGGAAAGATGTAGTCTACCAAGTAGAAAGAAAATTGTTGGGTGAAAATGGGTGTTCATAGTCAAGTATAAGGCAGATGGCACGATTGAGAGGTATGAAGCTCGGCTAGTAGCAAAAGGGTATAGTCAGACTTATGGGGTAGACTACTCAGAAACCTTTTCTTTGTTATGTTAGTTCAATTTAATGTTGATTGATGAATAATTATGTTAGTTCAATTTAAAGGACAACTTCCTATCCCCAAAAAACTCCAATGGTTGACATTTTTCTTTGTTATGTGTTATAGAATTCTCGGGGGAGATTCTGAGTATATTCAACATGTTCGACCGTACAGAGCCCAAAAAAAATCCAATTGTTCTTAATATTAATTAGTATTTAAAAAAATATAAAATCGTCAGAAAAATATCATAAATTTTAAAAATTGCACAACACCTTTAAAATATTTATCAATTTTTGCTCTCAACCGTGAATAAGCATTTCAGCTCTTAAGAAGACATGAATGCTACTAAAACAAAGTGAACATGAAGTAGCTAGCTAGATCTAAGCAAACTAAATGAAATAAAACAAAAAAGAAAGTAATGAAACATAAAATGCAGAGAAATGAAGAAGACCTGAAAAAAGGTGGAGGAGAAGGCAACAAGGAAAGTAGCAGCAGCCCAAAGAAAAGCACCAAGAGCAATAACATGAGCCCGGTTATGGCGGACAGCAAGATAAGCAGCAAGTGGGTAACATGAAGATTGAACAATGGATCTGAATAAGGTTAATGAACCCAAGCCCGTTGGGTCAGTATGAAGAGCAGCTCCAACTTCTTTATAAACTCCTGGTAATAATGATTCATCTGCTCTTTCCATTATTCCTGCTAAGTTTACTAACACTAATGTTATTGTTTCTGATCTCATTTTTTCTCTCTTTTTCTGCAGTTGTAAACGTGCAAGACTACTCAAGGAGAAGAAGGATCAAAATTGGTTTGTTGACTTGGACTAATACACTTCATTGCTTGCTTTTAAGCTTTTTGATTGGTTGGTTGATTAATAATTAAATTCGCCTTGATAATCGTGTTTTTTTCTTGTTTATTTATTTGTCTTCGGGAGATTTCCATAACTTGCTCATCAAATTCAGAAATTCTTACTTGAGACCGTCTATACAATAAACGTCTCAAGTTTTGAAGCTGACCCAATTTATAAATTAAAAAAAAAAAAACTCATTGGTGGTTTTGTTAGTTAAAAGGGAGATATGAGATGAGTTTTTAAGAGACGTCTATACTATAGACGGTCTCTTAAGAGAGGGTCTGCATCCAATTTTATTGGGATGCAAGTGGGTTGGGTTGAGACCCGAGCTGCATAAGCATGAGTTGGATAACATTCTAGACTGGGTCAAGATTTGGATTATGGGCCGGCCATTAAAAAAAGGAAAAATTTACTTCATAGCCGTGGCGCAAGATAGGCCTACGGGCTAGCATAATCAGAAAATATCAAATGCATAAGCAAATTTCTAAAAAGAAAGAATAACCAAGCTTCGTATAAACTTATTTTCAAAAGTAAGTGTTTTAAGGAAAATGCTCATTCGAACGTGTTTGTTTGAAAGTGAACTGATAGACTGGGTTTAAGGCTCAAAGAAAACACTGATGGGTCTAGCATTTTCAAAACGTTGTAGGGAACAATGTTTTTCCCTTCCATATGTTTGTCTTATCTCCCCCATTCCCCCATTTCAATTTCTACCTCCTTCATTTTCGAAATTTTTACTACCCTCTAATCTTCTCCTATTCTTTCCCCATTAATCTCTATTGGTTTAATTTTCTCCATTTTAGCTTGTATTACTCAATTTTGTAGATAAATATATTTCACTTTCATTTTACTATATTAGGATTTTTGTTTTTTTAATAATGTGTATTTTTATGACTTGTGCATAGATTACAATTCTTCACTCTAGTCTTCATTGTTCATTTTATTTAATTCCTGTATTTCATATATTTGAGGTAATTTTGTTGAAATTGTTGTTGTTAAATTTCATTTAACAATGTTGTTAATGTTAAATTTTGATTTTTGAGGTTGTTTTCGATGTTACGTTTCATTATAATATGCTACGTTTTGATTTTGACCTACATACAATAACCTGTCAAAATTTTGCCAACAACAGTACTAGTTAAATGATATGATACATAGGATTATTGTAGGAAAATTGAGGAAAGATTGAATTATTTTGAGTAATTTTTCCTTATTTATTTTAGTCTTAAATAATTTTGATGTTGCATTTTTCTTATATAAATGTTATTAATCTTTTCATGGAATCTAGTAAAATGATTAAAGACTAGAAAAGAAAATTAAAAATGTTAAAATGAAGTTTTTAATTAAGAATAAAAAAATTATTAAAAATTATGTTTCAAATTCTAAATTTAAGAAAGTAAAAATTACTATTTACAGAGAAGTGTAGGGGGAAGGTTGTAAGCAAAAGAAAGCTTTGTATGGTCTAAAACAATCTTTCGGGGCATGGTTTGAAAAATTTACTACAGCTATGAAGAGATTTGGGTAGAGACAGAGTAACTTTAATCACACATTTTTTAAGAAATGTAAAAATCAGATAATGGAGAGAACTCTATGAATGGGAGAACAGAGAAAATGATGAACTCTTTGCATTAGTCTAAGAATTCAACCCCAATAAAGTTTGCACCCATACAACGGTGTGAAAAATGTTCCTTCTTAGGCAAGATCACAGTTGGAAATTCACTTTAAAGTTGTGTGAGAATAGCCCTTTACTCTACCGAAACACATTACAAAGTTTATTTGGCAATGCATTGCCCCTCCAAGAGCTTAACTCACATTGTGGGTGGCTACACTAGGTAAAATAAAGATTGGTGCATTCCTCCTTAACTAAAACATAGTGAGCCAACAACGAGCATTATGTCCTTTCTATATAGAGGTTTTAGAAATAAATGAGCATGTTTTGATCACTTGTCCATTTTATGGAAAAAATGGATGAATATGATGGATTGGTGGAGTCTCAAAGGCGTATGACCAGGGAATTATTGTGATCTCATCACATCATGAGTTAGGTTGATAAAGAAGCATAAGCTCAAGAAGATTCAAAATGTTGTACTTTTTAGTGTGGTGCGGAGCATCTAGTAAAAAAAATCTTGTTCAATTCAAAAACATTTTGTTATATATAAGTAAACTATGCAGCTTCATCAAGATCAGAACCAACATTTGTGCAAAGGTGTTAGTTCAAAATTTCCATGGCCTTACACATGACTTTGTAGAGAATTCGGAAACCATTTTGTCTACATAACAGGTCCTATACTTTCGAATGACATGATTTGGAACTGATTGACTTCACTAGGAGGAATCGTATGATTGTGTTTCAAGGACAACTACCGACTGTTCTTGTCAATTAGTGCACAATGGTTTTATCTAAGTTTATTGATGAAGGTATTCAGTGGAAGAATGACAATATATGACAAGTGTGACGAGTTTCTGCTGAAGGTCTACCCTGTTTACACGATACTGCCTTCGTTGGAGACAAAATAATGCAGCAGGAGTTAATGCATCCGCATTTTGGCAGATTCTCCTTCCCATTTACTTTTTTTTATTGGCTCTATTAGGTTTTGATGATGACTTCACTTTAAATAAACAAATATGTTTTCGAGATTGTTTTGTAGGTCAAATATTGGATTAGTTGAAATCATTGATGGCCCCTAAAAGACTTGGTCAAAGAATATTGTACGAGTTAAAATTGTCAAAAGAGTCAGATATTGAAGATCACTAAGGATGTCTAAAGTAGACAGGAGGTCTACTGTTCCAAGTTTGATGGTTTGACGAAAATCGTTGATGGAGACAGTACAGTGCTCCCAAGACGCATGTCTGGAGAAAGTGTCAGCTAAAAAATTACGAAGGAATTATTTTCTATTTTTAGTTGATGTATACGGTTAGAAATTAAGTTATTGCAGAATTTGTTGATTGACAAAATTAAATAACCACCTAAAAATAATCTAAGACCAAATCAAAATGTGAGAATAAGTCTCCTTATATCTCTCCATTAAAATAGGAAGTTAGTTAGGTTTTAATCTAATTAATCCTAATCAGCTATTTTTAGCTAAACTAACCGTGGCTTTTTGATAACTTCTATATCATGTTTTCCACTTTCCTACATTTTAGGAATAAGAGGTATATGGGGAGTTAGGGCTTTGATGACATACGGTTGGTCCCAAATAAAATGGAGACTTTTTCAGCCGGTTATTAGGTGAGTGTGCCCAATCGAAAAAAAATCAAGAGAGATTACCACAAGTAAGAAAAATATTTCATTTTTTCATTTGCCAATAAACTTAGAATATTTTTCTTATGCAATTTCTTAGTTATTATCCTTTTTAGAGAAATTATTTTTGTATGGGTTTTTAGAGAAATTGTTGTAACTAGACTTACAAGAAGTTTAGGTGAGAAGAGAAGCTTCCATTGAAGCGTGAGAAAGAGAAAGAGAAAGAGAAAGGGAAGAGAAGTGGCCTAGTTGAGAATTATTCTATGTAATTGTAATTGATTGCTTAAAATATAGTAAGAGAAGTTTAAAATCCCGAGTGGTCGTGGTTTTCCTTCTATTAGGCCTAGAAGGTTTCCACGTAAAATCATTGTCTCCATTTATCTTTTTTGCTTTAAGTTTAAGTTTTTGTTATTTATTTTAATATTCCGCAAAAACAGGTCTAAAATTCTTAAACTTATAATGCAACAATTCCACCCCCCTCTTGTTGCATTCGTCTATCTCTAAGTGTTTCTACAATTGGTATTAGAGCATTATTCCTCATTTGATCAGGAAACCCTGAGAGCAATATCCTGGTGTTTTAGAGATGTTGAAAATGAATGAACGTATGGAAGAAGAGTACTCTACCCAAAGACCGCCCATGTTCAATGGTAAATTCTACACATATTGGAAGAATAGGATGAAGAACTTCATTAAAGCCGAAAATTATCAACTTTGGAGAGTTTTTGAAATTGGTGACTTTGAGGTAACAACCATCAACTCCAATAATGAAACTGTTCCAAAACCTATCACTGAATATGAGAAAGAAGATTTCCTGAAAATGGAGATGAACGATCTTGCCATAAAATTACATCATTGTGGTCTTGGTCCAAACAAGCATAACCGAATTATGGGGTGCAAAACTGCCAAGCAGATTCGGGATCTGCTGGAAGTTACCCACGAAGGAACAAGTGAAGTAAAGCGCTCCAAGATTGACTTGTTGATGTCTAAATACGAAAGCTTTGTTATGGAACCTAGAGAAAGCATCCAAGAGATGTTTACAAGGTTCACCAATATTACGAATGAACTTGTCTCTCTTGGAAGGTTTATTCCCGCAGATGAACAGGTCAGGAAAACTCTGGAGAGCCGAAGTCACAGCCATAAAGGAATCCAAGGATTTCACAAAATTCAATCTGGAAGAGTTGGCTGGTTCCCTTATGACTCACGAATTGCATTTGGGAACAACTGACAGTTCCCGAAACAAAGGCTTGGCTCTGGCAGTGAATGATCAAGAAGAGTCAGAATGTGATGAAGTGGGAGGCTGTCATGTTGGTTCAAACATTCAAAAAGCTCTTCAGAAACAGTTGATATGCCAATCAAAGAAACAACAAAGAAAGAGGATTTGCAAATACAAAGACCAACTAAGAATGCCATAAATGTGGAAGTACTGATCACTTCATCAAAGATTGCCCTCAATGGAAAAATGAGAGGGGCAAAGGGAAGGCAAGGGAAATAGGAAGACAACCGATGAAAGGAAATTTCAACAAGACGAACTTTCGCAAAGCGATGATTGCTACATAGGAAGAATCTGAAGGCGAAGCAAAGACAAAAGCCCCCGTAGAAGAAGAAACTGCTAATCTATGTCTCATGGCCACTCATGACGAAAAATCCAAAGATAAAGAGGTATTGTCTTCTAATTCATATCCTAACCACCTATTCAAATGGGATGAATATAAACTAATTGAATTGCTTATGGAGACACAAGAAAAACTAGATGAAAAAACTGTCACCTGTCTCCAAATTGAAAAAGACCTTAAAACGAGTACAGACTATGTTTCCTACCTAAATTTTTTTAGGTCAGACGTACAAAATAGGTTCTTTAATTTATTAAATAATAACGTCATGTTAAAGGAAGCATTGAAAAAGGTAAAAGAAGAAAATATTATTCTTAATGTCGAATTGAATCAATATCAATTGCTAGGCTTAAACAAGGACTTAAATGATCTATCCATTCGTGACTTTAGTACCGAATAGTACCGAATACCAAAAGTTAAAATTAAACCTAGAATCCAGTAAAATTGAAAATGAAAAATTGAGACTTGAAATAAATTCAAGAGGAAAAGGGAAAATCAAAGAAATTCCTAAATGGATTCTAGATGCTAAAACTAAGAGTACTGAAGGCCTAGGCTACAATAAGAATAATAAAAAGAAAAAGGTCTATGTTGATCTCCCTAGTAGTAAAGTCTGTTCTTTTTGTGGCAAAACCGGGCACTTGAAATCTCAATGTACAGAAACGGAACAGCACGACAAAGCGAACCAAATTTATGTCGATCGGATTTGGATTAAGAAATATGATTCATGCATAATCGACATGGAACCCAAGGATGACTGGGTTCCTCCTTCTAACAATTAGTTCGTTTTGCAGGTTCTAGTGAGGGAGAACAACTCATGGTATCTCGACAGTGGGCGTTCCAAACACATGACAGGTGATGGATCAAAATTTCTCTCACTAGAAGCCTATGATGGAGGAACTGTGAAAGTAGGCATATTCTTTAATGGACTGGGCTTGAGATACGTCTTTGAAAGAGACAGTCTCTCAAGAGACTAGCTGTTAATAGTAAGGAAGAATAATCAGAAAAAGTAAATGACAAACTCCAAAGTCCTATCTTCAATTGTTAGCTGCATTTTATTCATATTTTATCCCCATTATTTAGTTTTATTATATTGAAATTTTGCATAACTATGCTTGCTTTATTTGGGATTTTACGCTTGGTTGGGTATTTTGGTGTTTTTGTGCATTTCAGGTAATATTCGTCAACACCGATCACAAACCAAGTACATTTGGCGCATACAATACTCACTTAACTTCGATAGCTAAAGTAATCAAAGCCTTGATGACCCAAGTCAAGGAAATAAGGCCAAAAGGAGCTAAAGTAGACCATTCTAAGCCCATTCGGCCAAAACTGAGTCGAGCCAAGCTTGCTCGAGCATAAAAAAGACTTGCATTAGAGATAGAAGCTGAGCAGGACCATCCTGAAGACTTGCATAACTGTTCTGTTTTTGAAGATTTTGACCTGTGTACCTGATGCTCGCTCGACTGGTCGAGCGAGTTCCGCTCGGGTCGAACGAAATGGGCGCCATAGCTTTTCGCGATCCTTTTAAAAAGCATTTAGGTCCGATTAGATTTGTTTTCTTCTAATTGTTGCTACCAAGCTTTTCTTAGCCACCCTACCCTATCTCTAGGGGTGGCACCTCCCTCCTACACCCTAGGGGTGGTGGAGCAATCATGAAACAAATTATTAACAGTTTGAGTTTGTTCTATGCTAGATAGTGGTAATTGAATCTGACATTCACTCATTTGCGGAGAAAATGGTGAATTTGGGATTGCTTTCAAGTGAGAATACAATCAAATCATTGAGCGTTAGTATCAGAATACCAAATTTTTCTGATCAAGAATTATTTACTAAATTTTTAACTCAACAATTAAAAATGGGTGTTAAGGTAGAAAAGTTAGGAAAAATGGTATGTGGGTATCAAAGGGAAGTTTGTGAAATGTTATTAAATTTGTTATGGATAAAGATAGTGAATTGAGAATTTAGTGAGAAAAAATCAAGTTAATTTGAGATAGAAAATTGGTCAACCTAGGGTAATGGATACTTGTTTTGATAATTTTATCAAGGATTTACAAGCTCCCATTATTGTAGAATGACATCTATTTAATTTGTTTAAATTGTTCGATTTATTTGTACATAAATATCATTCATTTTAAGGTGATTTCTAAGCTCAATTACTCATTGATTATAGATTTAGTTTATCGGCTATATTTTTTAGCATTTCAAAATCTACATGTGATGTTATAACACTACAAGAAAAACCATTTTTAGCAACAGCTAAAGTCGTTGCTAAAAAAACCTTTTCGTTGCTAAATATGTTTTTTGCAACGACTTTAGTTGTTGCGGGTACAGCCGTAGCTAAAAGTTTTAGCAACGACTTTGGTGGTTGCCAAAGTTTGATGTTTTTCGCAACGACTTTTATGGTTGCAAAAGATGTTTTTGTTGCAAACCCTCATGTCTTTATTACAACGAAAAAAGTCGTTGCTAAAACTTTTCTATTTTTACTATAATTGTTGCCAAAACTTTTGTATTTTTGGCAACAACATTCATCGTTGTTAAAAATCAGTTGTTCATAACATTTAATACATAAACATCGCGCCACATAATAAGTAAATGTACATCACGTCGATGTTAAAAAACAGTTGTTCATAACATTTAATACATAAACATCGCGTTCAAAGTGTTTGTAGATGTCACCACTTCGAGATTTAGTGCTATAGGACCTCATCAGCTGTTGGTTCATATCAGGAACTTCAACATGCTGCAATATAAACAAAAAACATGAATCATCTGTTGTGCTAAGTGCGCAGGGAATATAGAATTTGCGAAAGACTAATAAACTGAAAATCTTATTAGATATATCATCATTGAGCTATTAGTAAAAGACGCCTATGAAAAAGAATACCTCAATAAAAGTTCGTCTAAAAAAATGACTAAATAATCTTAGACATGAAACAAATCATATTATTTATAAAATGTACTTTAAAATGAAATAATTTACATGTAACAAATCAAATAATCGAATTGGAGTATATAAGTGAAATCTTGATTTTTTTAAAAAAATTGGAGCTAAGGAACATAGTTTTACTCCAGGAATTCAGGAAACTATATATAGATAAGACATGGGCATTAGTGTTTATAAGAAACCAGCAACAACCAAAGAAGTCTTATGTACCTAGTTAGAGGATGAAGTGAATAGGAAGAAAGAGTTAAACACCACTCTTGTTATATAATAGATTCTATATACTTCAATATTATATCAGTTAAGGTCTTCATTTATAATCAGGTGGATATGTCAAACTCTATGCATACACATGTAGTTAAACACATACATACCAGTAAGTTGTTTGCACATACAGAACTTTTTACCAATGCCATTACTTTAGCTTATGTTTAACCACATTATAAAAGCAATCAGTAGGTACATGACAATTCCAATCATCATAAAATCCATATCACATTTATAAATACTTATCTAAAAAACAGCACATTGAAGCAGCAGATTCTTACAGCAAAGTCCTTAAGGAAAAATCATAGTTAGTCATTGAGCTTCAAAAATTGCTACATTTTTGAGTTCATATTCATGTTACCAACCCTGGATTCACATTTGAAAAGGTTGTGTGATGTGATCAAATAACAGAGGCCCTGCAAACAGAAGATCAACTTGTAGTTTCCATGATAATTGTTGAAAAGGTCAACTGTTAAGGGATCACGGCCACATGTGGAGTTACATTATCAACACTGTGACCTACTCTTGGCAAGTAGCAGTGAATTTTATATATAAATGCATCATGAGACCACACTTTTACAAGAATAGAAAAACATACAAGAAAATCAAGGAGATAAACTCTACTCTGCAACATAAGAATTTGAACTCATTGCTGAAGTCACACTGAGATTGGGGGAGAAAAAAAGAAAAAAAAAGGAGGGTTTGTAGTGAGCATAGCATCACACCTACTCTGCCATAACTTGTTTTGGATCTTCATGTATCAAAAACAAAACATTTTCAAACATGTGCTAAATGATGCTCCTCCTCCCACCCCCTTCAAGAACAACCAAAGTAATAAATCTATCCACCTTCTCAATGGAAAATAAACTGTACAAGAAAATCTTGGACAACTAAGACCAAAGCAAACTAAAAGAAACCATCATCTTAAATTGCTTAGCACATAATACAAGGGCATATTATCAATATCTTTCTTGTAGGTTTTCTTCAACTTGAACCGGATCATATAGATTAATATTAGTAGCAACAAGTAATCTCTCCCCATTTGAGTTAAACACATACCCTAATCACAAACCCTAGCAGTATTTCCAATCAAATTACTCTCAAAATGTTCTAAATCACAAAAATTTCACAAAATCAATCACACAAATTTCACAAAGATTACCAGTTGTAGGTTTAATCTATAACCCAGAAATAAAAGAATACCCCATTCACAACAAGAACACGAACAATTCTAAGACTAAAGTACAATTTAGAACAATAACAACTTAAAACAAGAACAATAACCTAACAATTCTAATAATAAATTTCAGATAACCCAACATAGTTTAGATAACCAAACATTTTAAGTTTAGATAACCAAACATATTAACCAAAAAAGGAAAAAAAAAAAAGGAAAAAGAAATATACCCAGTGGGTGCGTTGGGTGGTGCGGCGGATATGGGTGAGGCAGCAACGCTTCGTGGCGGTAGAAAGATGTTGAAGTTTGAGAAGGGCGATGTGGGTTTGAGAAGAAGTGAGAATGGGGTTTGAGAGGCAGAAGGGAGACGTGGGTTTTCAGGGAAGTGCAACGTGGCGGTAGAAAGGAACGGCGTGGCCGCAGAAAGGAACGGCGTGGCGGCAGAACGGCAGTAGAAGGGCGGCAATTTGAGAAGGGTTGTTGTCTGGTGTGTGGCTTTTCAGATTTAGATTTGAAAGGGAATGGGGTTTTTGAGAAGGAGGGGAAAGGAGGAAGGCATGGGTTTTTAGGTTAGAGAGAGGCGTGGGTTTTGAAAGCTAAAGAGTCGTTGCAAAAAATTATTTGTGGTAAAGGTTTTTGCAACGACTTTGTTGTATCAATATATTTTTAAAATTTTTTGCAACGACATATGTGGTTACAAATTAATTTTTAGTTTAAACAACTAAATTTTTCGTTGCTAAAAATGTGGGTCAAACCGGGAAACAATTTTAAGTGGTGGAAAATTAATTTATATTTATGGCAACGACTATTTAGCAACAACAATTGTTTTTGCAACAAATTGTATTTTTCGCAACGAGAAAAATGTCGTTGTTGCTAAAACTTGTTGCTAAAAATGATTTTTCTTGTAGTGTAACTAGATTACTCCAGCTTGTATACCCATGTTTAGTGGCTACTTAATAATAAAACCCCAATATTTCTTTAAACGAATTGAAGTGTTCAAGTATCCCATTCATGTCCGATGTTAAGGGTCTGACACGAATACTTGAGCTAAAGTGGAGTGTAATAATTAACCCAATGTTTCGAAACATTAGATGATCACTAGTAAGTGCAATTATTTGCACTTATTTGTATCATTTTATACTCCTTAATGATGGTTATTGTTAGTAATTTCGTGCTTATTTTGAAGAGTTATGCTATTTTACCCGTTTTCGTTATTCATGTTGATTTTGAGCAGTTTTAATCGTCTTAAGCATAACTCTTATGATTTTAATGATGATAGAGTTTACTAAGGAGATTGTTGCTCGTTTGAAGATGTTTTACAATGAAGATGGGCAAAAGAGTAGAAAAGTGTTTAAAAATGCAAAAGTTTTAAGGTGAAATTTTATACATGATCACTCTTTTGGTCATAAATTTTGATATAAAGATGTATAAATGCAAGGCTTATGGCATTGAACAGTAGACTTCAACAACTTTCCAATAACGTTATATTATATGTCCAAAGTTTGCCGATTAGTAGCAAACGACGAGTTGTCGCCTGAAAGCTACGACTCACAGTCGAATCCCTCGAAGTTCGCTCGGACAGTTTCCACATCATTTTGATGTTTTATTTAATTTATTAAATTTCAGTTACTTTCAAAAATTAGCCATTAGTATAAACGGGTGGTAGTTACTTTTTAGTTTTTTCTCTCATCTAATCCTCTTCTTATCTTTTAGTTTCACAATTCTTTCTTTAATTTTAGAGTTTCTTTACTTGTAAAACTCCATTGTTGTTATGTTTTCTTTATTGCAATTTACACTTTATGCATGTTTCCATTAGTAAGTATTCTTTATTTACTCTTTAACTACTTATCTTTTTGTCTTTAATTACTCATTATTATCATGTTTAGCATCTTAATTAGGATTTCATACATTGTTAATTTCATGTTCATGAATATGTTTAGCGAGTAGATTTCACTTCTAGGATTCAGAGATTGACCCTAATTCAAAGCATGGAATGAATTTTGATTGATTAATTGTGTGGATTTTGGGCCTATGATTAAACATATGCTTAATGAACCTTAGTTTAAATATCTTTATTAACTTTTTCAATAAAACGGTAGTTTGAGACTAGGATTAATTTAGGATTGATGTATATTCAAGTTAAAGTCCTATTAGTTTAAACAATAAAACTTTGAGGATTAATACTAGTAAGGTCTTAAACCGATATTGATCAATAGAGCGGAAACTGGAGATTAATTGCATCACGTTTTATCAGGCCAAAAAATCAATTTCATACAACTATGAGAGTAATTAATTTCCATATCAGAATTTGGCGATTTCTGGTAACCTAGATTTGTTTTATTATCATTATCTTCATATCAACCGTTGTCTTTTCCATAGTTATTAGCTTTAGTTGTATCATTTTATATATCGCTCATAATAGTATTAGATCTTTAACCCTGATATATTGTTTGTATGTATCTTGTAGTCATAAACTAAACGAATCCATTAACTCGCTTTCCTAAGTTCGAACCGTATTGCTACACGTACATGCTCTTGTGGTTAATTAAAATTTGCACATCAATCCCATTTGTAAGGACATATCTAACTCAATAATTATCCAGAGTTAAAGGGAACTAATTATTACTCGACCTGAAACGACACCCAACAGTCGATGCAAACTTGACTAGAGCCACGTGTTAATAACCTAATTGACACCCTCCTCTATGGTAAAGGTTGTCAGGTCCCTTAGATTATTGACATGATTAGTGATGTTCTGGGGTTATATGGCCAATGTTCCTGGCTTTGTGATATTTGCTAATGATTTTTTACTTTTCTTTTAAAATTTGTGGGTATAATTTTTTTTTTTTTTGTTTTTGACTTTTAGGTGAATTAACGAGCAGTGATGAGTAGAAGTATAAAACATTGAAATGAGCAACAGAGAGGGAGATAACTCAGAGTGTCGATGTCGTATGTTGCACTTAAGCCCCCGCCTTGCAAATTTTAGATTTCATCACGCAAGAATGAGTTTTGGGGTAATTTGACGATTTTATTCATTGAAAATCATTATGTTTGTTAATTCATATTTCCTGATATCGCGGGAATATGTTGTACCAAAATGAAGGATAAAGTATAGAAGATGTGGTTGATATTTTTTTCTAAAATTTTTGTTTCGGAGATTTTTCTTTTAAGATGTAGTGTATAGGATCTATATAATGAATTTGAGTTCATTAAAATGCAGTATTTGATACATGATGTTGCTCAAGAAGAAGAAAGGTTGATTATTCTTTGGATAGCACAAGTATATATTGCACCATTTAGTGGATGATGTTGCTTAAGAAATAAGAAGGACAAGTTCATTAGATAGGAAGGTGAAAAGTTTATGGGACATAATATATATTACAATTAGTTTGGGAAATAAAGTTATGTAAACTTTGTTGCTATACAAATAAATGACTCTCTTGGTAATTTTGTTTGTTTGTTTAAGAGAGTTGTCACAAAAATGAGTATTTGGATTGTGGTGTCCTAAGTTGACATGTATGCTTTCAAGCAAGCATAAATTGTATGATGTTTAGGTATACCATTATATTCGGTTGGCAAGGAATAGAGAGTTTACTGAGCAAGTGTGATGCAAATATGAAAAATGTAAGATTTTTAATTAAAACCAATAGCTATTAGCTGTTATAGATATAAACAGGAGATGAATGACAAGAAAGGGGAGTATTTAAAGAGTATAAAACATCTTAGACGGTTTAAAGTTTATTTTGTCTATGATGTGGTGGAAAACATAAAGCTATAATGGGAAAGCCAAAGCTACATCCAAATCTTAAGGGGTTCATATTAGATAGGTTTATTGTGTAACAATTCCAAGCTAGTAATCAGGTTATATCCTCTACTAATCTTGTCAAGATTGGATTTTGATCTTATAAAAAGATGGAGCAGATACAATCATTGTGTAAATTGACGTGCTTAATATCACTAAAACTTAATAGTCTATGAAGAAGACATGGAGAACTCTTGTATTAGCGAAAGAAATAATGCATGACCAGAAGAATTCTTTCCCTCTCTTGAATCTTCAACTTTAGAAACTCTATGAGTTGAAAACAAGACATGTTGTTTTATCATTGGATTATAAGGTTTGTTGAGAGAAAAGCAGGTTTATATGAGAATCGAACATATATGACTTTACTTAGGAAAAAGTGTACTCAAATTCATAATTTTTACTCCGGAGATTTAGAGTTCGAATTTTGACCTCTTATTTTTTTTTAGATTATAACTTTAGCCAATCTTTTTGGCTGTTTTCATGAAACTCGATTTACACAAACTATTATCATCAAGCTTAATAGTGTAACTTGAGGGATACAAGAACTTGCTTATTGTTTAATTTGCTAAATGCTTTTAAATTAGTAATTACAAATTAATTTGTTCATATTGAGTTGATGTTGCTATGTGTCACTGTCTTCGTGCATCTGTTGGGGGTTGTCTGCCGCTAGTGTTGCTTGTTGGTTCTTTTTGGGTATTTTTTCATCTAAGCAACATGATACTGGAAACATAAGTAAAAATAATAATTTGAGTTTGATGTTTTGATTTGCTTGATAATGCTGTTGCTTTATTACGAATTAGAGACCAAACACCTACTGTAACATCCCGGCCCAACGGATTACCGGTGACTACTCATGGAGACTGTAGACTGACCCCACAGACCAACACAAGTCTTTCCAGTGCACTTTGGCCTCACTCGTGCGCACCCGGAAAACTTCCCAGGAGGTCACCCATCCTAAGATTGCTCCCCACCAAGCACGCTTAACTGTGGAGTTCTTAGCAAATGGGCTCCCTAGAAAAGAAGATGCACCTTGTTGATATGAGTAGTCTATTAATCTCTTTTCAAGCTAAATCTGGGGTATCACACCTACACTTTATATAGAACTGGAGACCCTTAAAATCATGGTGGACTAATTTCTTTGGATGGTGCAACTTTTTTCATGTATGTGGTGCGTTTTGTATGCTCATTTAAGTAGTGTCTGGAACTAGCTTGATCAATTTTTGATGTGATTTTCAGACTCATGCATTGTATCTCTGCTATTGTTTTTGTGGGTTGTGTGTATTGGTTTGACTTATTATTTTGATTTTTGATGAATAATTGTGCCTAACGGAATTTTAAGTTTACGTTTGAAGATTATTTTTTGCAATAGTTTAATTTATGGTTTATTTTTTCATAAAACTCGAATCACACAAACTGTTAACAACAAACTCAATAGTGGAACTTGAGGGAACACGTGCATAGCATGCGGCCCCACTACTAGTTATTTTAAAAAGAGGCTAGCTTAGACTTTTGAGTTTTGATACACCGGAGAGAATACTTTATTTTGAAAGCTAGAGTTTTGGGTAAATTAAATACTCTCTTTCTTCTTGTACTATGTTCTTCATATTATTCGAGCATAGTGGATGTATCAAGTGTATATCTTTGTGTTTTTCAATCTTTACAATGTTGATTACTATTTACTACTATATTATTTATCTTGTTAAGATTATTGGTGACTTGGTTCACCAAGTAATCAAAACATGATTAAGAATCTAAATCATTTTAGTTAGTGTTAAGTAGAGGACACAAATACACATTTGTGAATGGTTGTATTAGAATCAAGTAGTACATTGTACTACTATTAGGAAACATGGACATGTGAAAACTTAGTTTGTGCTTGGAGAGCAAGCTTGGGACAACAAATACATCAAGCAATCAATGAAGCAAACCTTGGGCACCAAGTAATACATTGTGATTGGATGATGGAGAAGCAATAAGTACACTAGTACATTGTACTAGGTGTTAGTGGGTACTTGGGCACCAAGGCTTTTTCATAATAAATATCTTAGTTTTAGGTCCTTATTACTTGCACAAAAGTCTCATTTGTTAGAGCACACTTCTTGCTTAGCTTTTCTCCCTATATTAGCTCCCCTCTTCCTTACATATAACCTCCATCGTAATACCTATCAAGTTTGTATTTTCTCATTTAAACACATTAATATAAATCTTAGGCTAGATGGTGGATGTAGCTCATGATTGGTGAACCACCTTAAATCTTTGTTTTGATTATTTATTTATTTTTGTCATTCATCATTATATTGCATTATTTGTTTCCTAAACATTGACACACCATAAACATCCACTTAAACCTTACTTAGTAATCCTTGAGTGAGGTTACTAACTCTCCTTTCATATCTCTTTATTGATATATGATTATGATTTATGATCAGACTTCTGCTTTTCGCACAATAAATCATATATCATTGGTTTGGGTATTATTTACTTCAATTTTTTTGTAAAACTGTAAGAATCCTAACGTAATTGAGATTTAATATTTTTGTATAAATTTTAAGATAATATAAAATTTTAAGTTGTTTAACTTTCGTCTCTTTTTTTGTTAAACTAAATCTATTTTATTAAATTGAGATTTGTTGTGTTGAATTAAACTTGTATTACTTGATGGAATTTATTTTTGCTGGTTTGTACTTAATTTTACTAAGTTTTATAATAGTAGGTAAAATTTAAAGTGAATAAAGCATACTTTTATTTCGAGTGAAAAATCATATTATTAAGAAATTAACAAGTTAAAACAAGTTTTCAATTATATTTCTAGTTCTATATACTACAATTCCAATTTGGTTTCTAGAGATTTGACCATCAAATCATACAAGTATTTTTTTCGATTCAATTTAAATGTACTACCAATTTTATTATTTACTTTCATATTAGCCAACATCCCCACATGAGTCAAAGTTCCCCATTTGAATTTAAATTTTACGTGCACCGTCCATAGTTTGTAGTCAAAAGTCTAGACTCTAGTTTGTACTTATATATCAACAATATGAACACAAACAAATTTAGTTCATAACTTCAATATTTTTCTATATATAATTTATTTATGGGAAATTCCACCTAGTAGCATCCAGTTTATGCACTATCTAATTGTCGTAGTATTTTCCGTTAAATTCTTAAATTCCGTTTAATTCATCATTTTGTAAGTTTTTTTTCCACATGATAGCATAAAGTTTTTGTTTAATTCACTATTTTAATGTTTAATTCACCGCTTAATTTATTAATTCCCATAAATGTTTAATAATTTTATGGAAAAATTATAAATGTTAAATAATTTTACGAAAAAATAATTTTAACATTTAATTCACCATTTTAATGTTTAATTTATCGGTCGAAACAAGTACTTTTTCGGATAAATACTTGTTTCGATCGAATTTTCAAAAGAGTTATCCCATAAAGATAGTCATGACATCCATTTTTTCGAAAAAAAAACGTTATGATGGGTAAAAATGACGTCAAATATCTTTTTCGGTTTATGTAACGGAAAATAATCGAATAAGTACTTGTTTCGACAGGATTTTTGAAAGAGTTACCTCACACGGGTATTGCAACGTTCGTTTTTTTGAAAAAAATCGTTATGATAGGTAAAAATAAAGTCAAATATCTTTTTCGGTTTACGTATCGAAAAATAGACGAATAAGTACTTGTTTCGACCGAATTTTCGAAAGAGTTATCCCATAAGGGTAATTGCAATGTCTGTTTTTTGAAAAATAATGATAGGGAAAAATGACTTCAAATATCTTTTTCGGTTTACGTATCGAAAAATAGGCGAATAAGTACTTGTTTCGACCGAATTAGATAGTTTCTTATAATTTTTCCATAAAATTATTAAACATTCATGAGCATTAATGAATAAAACGGTGAATTAAACATTAAAATGGTGAATTAAACAAAAACTGGATGCTACCATGTGGAAAAAACTTACAAAATGATGAATTAAACGGAATTTAACAAGAACTTAACGGAAAATGCTACGGTAATTAGATAGTACATAAACTGGATGCTATCAAGTGGAATTTTCTTAAAAAAGTGCTACCACTGGTATTTCATCAAAACTGAATGTTAACATGTGGAATTTCCTTTTATTTATTTATTTATTTTTGTCAGCAATGAGAATTTTATGCGTTTCTTACTTTTTACTCTTGATACAAAATAATCTAGCAATTTATTACAAAATTTATTATTTGATAAACAAGTACATTCAAATATTATTACAATCTTCAAGTAACTATATGTAGATAGGGATGACAATGGGTCGGACTCGACTCGGATTATACATACTTCAACTTTGCTCAGGATAAGAGTCGGACTTTTTTTTCACTCCACCTCTACTCGGAGTCGGATTATGCATACTCTAAGTTTGCCCCGACTCGAACTCTCGGACCTCCAACGGATTCTGATTAATATCAAACAATATCGTTGTGATATTATAATGATTTTAAAGCATACAAAATTAACAAAATATATTTTTCAAATACAATTTAACAAAAAATATGTACTTTGAATTCAAGTTTAACAAGAGAAATAGTTCTACAACTACAATTTAACAAAATTTTCTCGCATTTTGATTTGACATACTTCCTCCGTTCCATTTTACTTGCAACACTTACTTTTTTGGAAGTTTCATATTACTTGCAAAATTATTATTTTTGGCAAAAATAATCTACTTATTTTATCCTCACTTTATTCGTACCAACTATCACCATCAATCATACATCATCCCATTAATTATTTAATATACCCACAAGTCACAACCACTATCTACTTAGAGAAAGTCTTGGTAAATAAAGGTTATTTGTGAGGTTAATAAATCACCCTTATGTGGTAAGATGTGATAGGAGGAAAGTTTTGTTGTTTTAATTTATCTTTTTTGATTTTGTTTATTTTAATATTATTTTTTGTCTTTTTGTGGTGATTTACAAATCACGATTATTAATTAAGAATTTTTGATCTACTTATAATAAATTTTTTTTATTTCTACCCCACATATCACCATCAATCATACATCATCCCTACTTTTAAAGTATTGATTTGACGGCTCTTAAAAAATGTGTCAAACCCAATGGTGCAACTAAAATGGAACAGAGGAAGTATTTTATTTCTCTTGATCTGATATGTCGTATTCTGATTGATTAATCTAAATAAAAATACCAAGTAGTTTTTCAAAATTAAAAATTACAATTAGTATGAGAGAGTTTGAATTAGTCACGTTTAGAGTTTTAAAGGAAATAAAATATTGGTGTAAAAGTCAAATTCAAAGTCAGATTTCCTTCAGGGTCGGAGTCGGGTCAGAGTGTCGGATTTTTAATAAGGTTCAACTCCGGTCCGTCTCTAACTCGGACTCGGATCATAAAGTCGGAGTCGAACTAAATTGTCATCCCTATATGTAGATAGTTACTTATATGATTTTTTGTTGCCGTTCAAAAAGGCTCAATGATCTTTTACCAGGGCCGACCCTTGATATATTAGGACTTTGGGCGAAATAATACATTATAGCCCTTTTCCTTTGAAATTTATAACCTATATGAACCTTCTACAACTATTAATTTTGCTTTTTTGACAAAAGGCCCTGGATGACGGGCCCTCTTGTCCACCCTTAGGAGTTAGGACCGGCCTTTGCGTGGGTAGTATAATTGAGCTCAATGCTATAAAAAAATTGAAAGATCCTTTGTGTAGGTGATAATTGGATTCAATGCTATCAAAAATGTTGAAATAATTTCTAAATATATTTAGCTTAAAATAGATTGAATTATTATGTTATAATTATTGTAATATTTTAGATAGTATTTCAATTCTATATAATTCTTTGTTTAATGCCTTAATTATACTACTAAGATATTATCAAAATATGTATTTTTCTTTTAAAATATGTTGTTAGCTATATTAATGATATATTCAATTCAATATACTTGATCTCTCAACTCATGATATACAACAAATTTATTTTCAGACAATTAAGTTGTGACTTTAGCATATGTTTTGAGCGAAAAATCAATCAGCTACTAAATTTGAGACTAGATACTGTCATTATGTCTAGCCTACTTCTTTACTTGTATATTGAATGTATAGATAGATTATTATCAACTATTACAATATAATTAAAGTCTATAATTTTAAAACTACAATGTTACCTTTTTAATGTATTCAATATATTTTTCGATCAACATAAACACATAATATGAACTAATAATAATCTTTATAAACACATAATATGAACTAATAATAATCTTTATAAACACATAATATGAACTAATAATAATCTTTATATATGAACTAATGATAATCTTTATACTCATATATCTACAAATTTAGTGCCAATTAATAGACTAACTAATTAATACATCTCAACTAATGGTTTTATGATCAAATGACACTTTGTTAAATATTCACTTAACGAAAAAAATTGCTCACGAATGGTTAAAATTAAATTTTATACTTCTAATTATGAATATTAATCCATAGTTATTAATCAATTATCACGTAGTAATTAGTTTATCATTTGAGTATCACGTGTAAATAATTAAATCAAAGTAAAACGCAATTTCTATATTAGGTATTGTGTACATAATCTGTTGATCTTATTTCTCATGATAATAGAATTAGAATATTTTACTATATTAATTTCGTAATTTATAATAACTTTATATTTTAATTTATTCATTTATAATTTTCATCCGACTATAACTAAATAAAAATCAATCAATATAGCATATAAACATTTTCTATCCAATGATTATGTTCATTGTCATGCCTCTTCAAACGTGTTCATTTGAAATTTTGCTATATTTATTAGATACATTGTTTGATTCTTTGATTCTATTGAAGATAGAATGCAATTTGTATTACTTGTAACTTGTAAGTTGTATGCCAACTTGTTTATAAATGCTTATCCATCCACTATGTGAGAATTATCTTTTCACATTTCATTTCAATTACAGCACAATAATTCCACTTTATTTTTTTTCAAGCCCACATGTTTGACTAATCTTAACTCTATTTTTCCCCTTCTTGGTCCCACAAAACCAAAATTTTACAAGTCAATATTAGCCTCATATAGTACTAACACAAGTTTTACATCCATCCTTCACCTTCACTTACTACAATTTGGTAAATCATCCCATTTTTGTCCACCTAATTTCATTTTTTATAGACTTCTAAACTTGAAAAACCCTAATTCACCATCTTCCTCCAATTTTTTTTTTCTAAAAAAATTCAACTCAACCATTAAAAAATCAAAAAAAATCATTACCATGTAATACCTACTCAGAAACCCTTTGAAAAAAACTTTTACCCAATTTTACAAATACCCACCATAAAAAAAGTTTCCACCTTTCTGGGCTGTAAATTCAGATGCAGGAAAATTCAGAAATGCATGAAATTTCATTACAGAGGCGGGAAAATGAAGTGGGTAAGTCAGTAATATTGGAAAAAGCAGTTGAAGAGGCAAAAAATGATGGAAATAACGAAAACTATGGTGTTTCTGTTGCTGAAAGAAATTCACCAGCTAACAGATGGCCTAAACATGAAACCATTTCTTTACTTGAAATAAGGTCAGAAATGGATGCTGCATTTAAAGATTCTGGGTGTAAAGCTCATCTTTGGGATGAAGTTTCTAGGTATGATTTTCGGCTGAATGACATTTGAAAACCCCTCGTCCCCTTTTTCTTCGAGTTTTTCTGTTGATAGGTTTTAGTTTTTAACGTTTTTATGTTTGGGATTATGGATGAGATTATTTTTGATGGTCTTATTATTGGGTTTATGCATTTTGTGATTTTTCATGTGTTATCGATTGGTGAAATTTGTTTGGTTTATTTGTGGATGCTATTGGATTGTTGACAAGATTATCTTCCGTTGCCATCAAATCAATCTACACATAGACTAAACTTGGCATATTGAAATGGTTTAGTCACTATATCCGAAAGGTTATCTTCCATTGCGACCTTGACCAAAGTTAACCTTTTTGGTTCTATCTGAAATGAGAGCTAGATTAGAGCTTAAGAAACAATTCTCAAACTCTAATATCACCGAGATCAAATGTATGAAGTAAATTGATGAACTAATAACAATTTCAATTTCAATGAATCGATAATATTTAAAGGAAATAAAAATGATGCAAAATGACACAAGGATTTAAGGACTTTCATCCAATGATGGCTATGTCATTCGTGGGGGTGTAGTATCTTTGTTTATACTATTTCAGTGGAGTATAACAACTCTTACAAATGAACTATTACAATTGAGTAAGAGAATCAAAATCTATGAGTTTAGGCTTAGGGGTTGTGTTTTTTGTATTTGATGAGCATATGAGCTTCCTATTTATAGGGGATTATACATTACCGAGTCATACACAATTAAGTCTAAGAATAAATAACTCTACATCAATTAACTAACTACCCACTTTATCCGACATTGACCTTATCATTCTGTAACCGACTCCTAATCTAAAACTTAAGCTCAAACCTGATAAATCCTCGGGATAACCAAACTAATTATAAACCGATAACAACACGAGCCTGATTGATACTCGACTCGAATTTCAATTGGTAACAAACCGGTGCGACCCTATAATGCAAATAACCGTTGTTAAATTGGCCCGTAACTAACCGATCTGACCTGAGTATGACCCGTCGCGACATACAACCTATAATTAACCATTACAAAAACCGACCCAATGAGCCGAATGAACTCCTCTACCTCTTGGGGACACTTGAAGTCAAGTGCGGTGTGTGGAGAACGGTTGATCAAGTAGCACGCATTAGAAACCGCTTCGGCCCAAAACTCCTTTCAAAGTTTTGCTTGATTCAACATACATCTTGCACTTTCCAGTAATGTCTTCTTCATCCTTTCGGCAACTCCATTTTGTTGAGGTTACCTACACAACAAAACTTGAGAAATTCCTTCTCAACAAAATCAAGACCATTGTTGGTCTTCAATGTCATGATTTCGCGTTTCATCTTCCTCTATCATTGTCTTCCAATCCTTGAAGACACCCATTACTTCATCCTTAGTCTGGATAAAGTAACACCAAAATTTCCTAGAGTAATCATCAATTCATCAATGAATAAAAGAAGATAATTGCACCCACCCAAAGATAAATGTAATCTAAGATACCTTTGGTGTTATGGACAGCGGGCTTGAAACTAACATGATTATGTTTCCCAATCACACAGTCACAAAAGGAGAATGTTCCAAGTTTCTTTCCACCATATTCACCCTTCTTACTAAGCACATGCATTCCTTGTTCACTTATATGGCCAAGTCTCATGTACCATAGTTTAGTATCAAGCTTAGACGTAGAAGTGGTAACATTAGCCAATCAGGTGATCATGGAACCTTGTAGGACACACAATCTCCCCAACCATGACACCTCTCATCAAAATTAGCAAGCCCTTTGTGATATTCATGATTCCACTTTCACAAGAACATTTACAACCCAAAGCATCCAATGTGACTAGTGAGAAAAGGTTCTTTTTCAACCCTAAAACATGTCTTACAGCACACAAAGTCCTAACCATTCCCTCATGTATCTTGATAACAACATGACTAATGCTAACCACCTTGCATGTATCATCATTACCCAAAGTTACATTTCCACCATCCAACTTTTCGTAAGTAGAAAAGAAATCTCTATTAAGAGTTATGTGAAAAGAATCAGAATGAAGAATCCATTCATCCACTCCCATGTACCCACGTGTTACCATCAAGTTGTAATGAATTTACCTACCAATTCCAGTAACAATCAATGTATTTAATGAATATAAGAAAGAAATTAAGAGAAGAGAAGAGAAGATTAGGAAGAAGAAGAGTATAATGCTTGTATTATGTATAACAAGGCAAGGCGCCCTGCTCAACTCTTCGAACGGTTGAGTAGCTCCTAGTGTGAATACACTTCTATGGTAATTACAAGCATAATTTCATCAGCCATGATCTAGCTCTATATATAGAGATTGTATAACTAACTAGAGTACACCCTTTTTTACCCTAGCTAATTGCATAACAGAATGCCAGAGATAAATAACTGAATTGATTCCATATGCCAGGTGTTACTCTTTTTCCTTTTGCTGCTTCTCTCTTCTTTTGTATGTAATGAGGGTACGTGGACGATCTGGAATATTCATCACATTACCCGCCCCAAAGAGCTTCACCTTGTCCTCAAGGTGAAAATCAGGAAATTGAGACTCGATATTGTGAAATAACTCCCAAGTAGCTTCAGAGATTGGAAGGTCACGCCACTTGATGAGGACTTCTGTGAGGACAGCAGTGTCTGTGCTTTGGTATCGAACATTCAAGAGGGCCTCGGGCACAGTTTCCAGCTCAAGAGTATGCGACAACTGGGTGGGGATAGGCGTAGGAACAAACACCGAGCCATGAACTCTTTTTAATTGCGACACATGAAACACCGGGTGAATCTTGCTAGAGGGAGGAAGGTCAAGTTTGTATGCCACGGAACCCACACGAGCAAGAATTTCAAATGGCCCATAAAATCGAGCGGCGAGTTTATCACAAGGTCGACGAGCGAGAGAGTGTTGTCGATAGGGTTGAAGCTTAAGGAAGACAATGTCACCCACTAAAAAAACCTCCTGCCTACGCCTTGCGTTGGCTGCCTGCCTCATACTGTTTTGAGCGACTAAAAGCTGACCATGTAATTCATCAAGCAAAGCATCTCGTTCTCGAAGTAATTGATCAATGCTATCCACTGAGGTCGAATTATGTCCCACACGAATGATGGCGGGTGGTGGTCGACCATACAGAGCTTGAAAAGGGGATACCTGAATTGACAAATGAGGAGCTGTGTTGTAACAAAACTCCGCCCAGTGCAGCCACTTACTCCAAGTTTTCGGTTGCCCGTTGATAAAGCAACGTAAAAAGGCCTCCAATGCCTGATTCACGATTTCTGTTTGGCCGTCAGTTTGAGGATGATAGGCCGTACTCCGTAGTAAAGAAGTGCCTTGCAAGCGAAACAACTCTTGCCAAAAATTGCTCATGAATATCTTGTCCCTATCGGAGACAATGGAGGCGGGAAACCCATGCAAGCGAACGATTTCCTTAATGAATGTAGCTGCCACGGATGAGGCCGTGAATGGATGCTTAAGCCCCACAAAATGCGCATACTTGGACAGCCGGTCAACCACCACCAAAACCGTATCGAGCCCACCCGAACGTGGTAATGCTTCAACAAAGTCCATTGAGATATCTTCCCATACATGAACCGGAATCGGAAGAGGTTGTAGTAAGCCCGCGGGCCGTTGATGAGAGTGCTTTTGTTGTTGACATACAACACATTGGCGTACAAATTGAGTAACCTGCCTCCGCATCCCGAGCCAAAACCATTGTTCCACTAAACGCAAATAGGTTTTGAATTCGCCATTGTGCCCTCCTATAGCCGAACAGTGATACTCATAAAGGAGTTTGTGAATCAGTGAAGATGAGCTAGATAAGACGACCCTACCCTTATATAAAAGACGACCATGCTCTAAAGTAAAACCAAGATGAGACACCCCATGTTCAGTTACCTCTGATAATATGCGAGCAAGTTGTCGATCACGGTGAACCTGCTGAGTGATACTCTCCCAATCAATATCAATTGGAGAATGGGTCGTGAGCTGCTGCAATGTGATGAATGAAGGATGTCGTGAGAGGGCGTCAGCTGCACCGTTAGTCGTACCCGGCCTAAACTTAATCTCACAATCATATCCCAAAAGCTTGGCCACCCATCGTTGATATTCCGCCCCGACCTCATGTTGAGTCATGATGAACTTTAAACTGTATTGATCAGTCCAAATTATGAAATGTCGACCTACTAAATAGTGACGCCATTTTTGAACGGCCAAGACAATAGCCATTAACTCCCTCTCATAAATAGGCTTGGAGCGACCCCTGCTTCCCAAAACCTTGCTAAAAAAGGCTATTGGATGTGACCCTTGTGAGAGCACTGCCCCAAGTCCGATGCCGGATGCGTCGGCTTCTACTTCAAATGGTAATGTAAAATCTGGCATGGCGAGAACAGGAGCCGAAAGAAGAGTGCGTTTGAGCACTTGAAAGGCGTTTTCAGCCTCAGAATTCCAATTGAAAGAGTCCTTCTTAAGTTGCTGGGTGAGAGGTTGCGCAAGGCTTGCATAATGATGTATGAATCGACGGTAGTAGCCCGTCAACCCTAAGAATCCACGAAGTTCCTTCAAGGTGCGAGGTGGTGACCAATCAATCATAGCCTGAACTTTCTCCGGGTCTACAGCTACCCCTTCGCAAGACACAATATGCCCCAAGTATGTCACCTTCTTCTTGCAAAAATCACATTTCTTCTCATTAACATACAATTTTTGAGATTCCAGTATACCCAATACCACAGCAAGATGTTGGGCGTGCTCTTGAATGGAAGCACTATAAATCAGTATATCGTCGAAGAATACTAAAACTAAGTGCCGCAAGTACGGTCGGAATATATCATTCATTAGAGCCTGAAATGTTGCCGGAGCATTAGTCAAGCCGAATGGCATAACTAAAAACTCATAGTGCCCCTCATGAGTTCGAAAGGCTGTCTTGTGAATGTCTGCGTCACAAACCCGGATTTGATGATAACCAGCTTTTAAATCCAACTTCGTGAACACCACGGCTCCATGTAGTTCATCCAGTAACTCCTCGATTACAGGAATCGGATATTTATCAGCGACCGTCTCTTTGTTTAAAGCCCTATAGTCGACACAGAAACGCCATGAACCGTCTTTTTTCTTAACTAACAACACTGGGCTAGAATAAGGACTTCGAGATGGTCGAATGATCCCAGCTACCAACATATCTGACACCATCTTTTCAATCTCAGCTTTCTGTATGTGCGGGTACCGATACGGGCGAACACTCACCGGGTTGCTGCCCTCCTTAGTGACAATCTGATGTTCCTGACCTCGTTTGGGCGGTAGCCCAGGTGGCATATTAAACACTTGTTGATACTGAGTCAGCACAGACTTAATAGCTACCGGTAAGTCTAGTGTAGAGTTTAGTGTTTCACAATCTGGTCCAGGCATTTCTACTTGATTCAATTCTACTAAAATCCCCCCTTGCTCCTTAATAATACGCATCATAGACTTCAAAGACACTTGTGATCGACCCAACCCCGGTTCGCCCTTCAAAATCACCTTAGACCCATTCCATTGGAATTGCATCACTTGCAATTTCCAATTTGTTGATACTGTACCCAATTTCTCAAGCCACTATTTCCCCAATTCCAAAGGAAAAAAGCTCTCCACTATTTCAATGGGTCCTAAACACAAGCGAACTTCCTAACATTCCCCACGGCCTTTAACATTTTTTCCCGTTCCTAACATGACTCCAAATTCCTCAGTGTCTGCTACCTCTAAACCCACCTTTTCTACCACAGCTAATGAGACAAAATTATGGGTAGCACCCGGATCAATCATGACAACGACCGGTGTGCCACGAAGCATGCCGGTGAGGCGCATAGTTTTCGGATTATCGATACCCACTACAGAATTGAGAGAAATGCTCACCGGAGATGCGGGTACCTCTGTAGACTCTTCCTCCAGCACAGTAACGTCAGTATCCTCATCTTCGCCCATCACCCATAGCACACTCAACTCACTTCGTTTGCATTTGTGGCCCAAACTCCACTTCTCGTCACATCGAAAACAGAGGCCTCGACTCCTTTTCTCCTGAAATTCACGGTCAGACAATCGGCGTATTTGATCGGGCATTTTTTTGGCTGGTTAGGAGGAAAATGGGGGTTGGATTTGTCGTGGGTTAGAATTGGGGTATGGAATTGTGTTTTGGTTTGAGGTCCTGGGTGGGTTAAAGTATTTGAGTGGGGGTGGGGTCATTTTTTGTGGGTGACGCGTGTTTTGAGGGTGGTAATTAAAAAAGTCATGGTAAGGGTATTCAACTCCTGCCACGTATTTCTTTTCTATCTTAAGTGCCCATTCTATAGCTGTCTCCACTGAATCAGGGTCCCACATTCTTAATTCCACCCTAATTAATGGTTTTAACCCCTTTATAAAACATGAGACCAACGCATCCTCAGGCATGTGTGTTAGTAGTGACGCCAATGCTATAAACTGCTCACAATACTCCGCCACTGTCCCCTCCTGAAATACCGACATCCACTGCTCGCAAAGTGAGCCGCCCCCGTGTGGCCGGAAACGGTGGATCAACATGTCCTTCAATTTTCCCCACGAGTTGATAATTTTTCTGTGTTTAATCCATTGCCACCACACCACGGCACGACCCTCCAATCCCAACACCGCAGCTGCCACTTTCTCCGCCTCCCCGACGTTATACACGGAAAAATAATGCTCGGCTTTAGTAACCCAACCGTCGGGATTTTCCCCATTAAAAACCGGAAACTCAATTCGCCTTTGCCTCCATACCTCATTACTGGGACGTTCGTCCATCGGAAATCGCTGGGAATTAGGCATCTCAAACCCTCCGCCATTCAAGAAAATTTGGGGTCGTACACTGGAAGTGCGATTTTGAGGGGTGGGAAAATTGGGTGTACCATCCTTGTTCGCCATTAGGGCTCGAACTTCCGCCGTCAAGGTTGTGAGTGAATTTTTGAGTTCTTCGTGGCTTCTAGAGTTGTCTTCGTTGGACTTCCACATCGACTCCTCATGCAAGGCAACCAAGTCCTGAATTCGAACTTCCAAGGCTTCCCTCAACGAAGGAATGGGTTGCCGTAACTCCTGAACATCTTCCTCAAGTGCATCTAAACGATTTGCCTGCGTCGGAGCCATAACTGTCGCCAAGATCTAATTGCTTTGATACCAATGTAATGAATTTACCTACCAATTCCAGTAACAATCAATGTATTTAATGAATTTAAAAAAGAAATTAAGAGAAGAGAAGAGAAGATTAGGAAGAAGAAGAGTATAATGCTTGTATTATGTATAACAAGGCAAGGCGCCCTGCTCAACTCTTCGAGCGGTTGAGTAGCTCCTAGTGTGAATACACTTCTATGGTAATTACAAGCATAATTTCATCAGCCATGATCTAGCTCTATACATAGAGATTGTATAACTAACTAGAGTACACCCTTTTTTACCCTAGCTAATTGCATAACAGAATGCCAGAGATAAATAACTGAATTGATTCCATATGCCAGGTGTTACTCTTTTTCCTTTTGCTGCTTCTTTCTTCTTTTGTATGTAATGAGGGTACGTGGACGATCTGGAATATTCATCACACAAGTCCCCACCATCATCGCTATCATTCACGTAGCTTGCATCCCCGGATGTATAATCTTTTGAGCTACTCTCCTTTTGCATTCTCTTCCATTTGCAACAATATTTTTTGTATGCCCCTTCAACTTGCAATAATGACATGTTTTTCCCTTGTTGGAAGTCCTGGACTTAGACCTACTCCTATTTTTAGCACCACGACAACTACTACTATTAGTCATATTTCCTCTTACAAACAAACCTTCATTTGAACCACTAAGCTTTTGATTCAGTAGTTTTTATATGAGATCTCTTTAATCAAAGCATTCTTTACATTATACAACTATGATTCTATCTACCATATACCAATGTCTCACGAAAAATCTTATATGAGGATGGTAAAGAACATAACAACAAAATTGCTAAATGCTCATCATCAACAACAACATCAATGTTATGCAAGTCCATGACAAAAGTGAAAAATTCATCCAAGTGAAACTTGAGAATGTTACCTTCCTCTAGGCGAAGATCATAGAACCTACTCTTCAAGAGCAACCTATTAGTCACACGTTTTGCCATGTATAGGGATCCAAGCTTATCCAATATACCCTTGTTTGTTTTCTCCTTTGCAACTTCCCTTAGACTTCATTAGAGAGACATAATTAAATTGCACTTAGTGCCTTTGGGGCGATTTCCTCCTAATTTGCCATTGTCATTCAAGTAGGCATTTTATCAACTTCTTTCGAAGCCTTTTGCACACCATATTGAACAAGAATACCCTTCATCTTGACTTGCGACAAACCCAAGTTCTGATTTTTGTTACTTCTCAATGTCTAACTTCATTGAAGTCATTTTGAACCCAAATACCAAACAAGAAACCACAATTAATCTCCAAGAAACGCTTGCTCTGATACTAATTGATAAAATGGAGCCCTACCCTACCTAGTATTGATTACTCCTTCAAGATTGTCTTAAATACTTGTGATCCAAAAACGGAAACAACTTATCATGTTTCAACAATTTAAAGCAATAATGATCATCAACAACACAGACAATGATTTAACATGGTTCAACCTTAATTAGCTATTTCATGGCTAGCCTAGATGTCTTTATTATCAATTAAGAAACTTGAAAAGAGCTTGAAGGAGCTACAATGGAGGAATGATTACAATACGGAAAAAGAGATTTAAGCGAGAGAGAATGAGGGTGGGAAAGAAGGCATACTAATGCCCTCATCACAAGGAGGATGCGATCGAAGAGAGCCCTTAACTCGAGTTTCGCCAGACATATGAGGTCTCTACAAAGGAAATGCCTGCAAAGGAAATGCTAAACATTCACCTCACTATAGTATAATGTATGCTGGTGACTGAAGGATAAAAGCTAAACTCCGTGACGTGAACAAAAAGACCCAGACCAGACAAACTCTTTTTTCAAGGGACTATTTAACAAGTTCTTTTAATTCATCATCATCACCCCTTTTTTATTAACAAAAAAAAGGCTATTAATTAGAATCTTTATAGTACTTGTGAACTTACACTCGAAAAAGTGCAGACTCTAAGGTCATTCTTGCCTTTCATGCTATTTTTGTACAATTTAATTGTTGACAAAATTTTATTTACAGCTTCTATTCAGGATTGATTTAAGCGTTTTATTTGATTCGTTTCTCTGGAACAATTTCATGAAATTTTGACTTATTAGTCCCTAAGTCTAAGTGTTACACAGCTAGTCCGATTAAGACAGTCCCTGTTTGCAGGTAAGAACAATCAAGAAAGGTGAGAGAGGCAATGTCTGAATTTCCTTAGTATTTTTCTTGCTGAAGATATTCAAGTCTCTCAAATCCCTAGCGAAACCTCGCAATTGTTTACACATAAAATCTATCTATCCCCCACTTCAAACTCCCTATTTAAAGACTCCTTAAGGCCTAACAACTTCCCTACAAAATAGCGACGAGCAAAACAGAACTGAAACAACTAATTACAATCATCAAAATAACCGCTGCTCTTGATATCTGATTCAACACCTTGACCCTATTGCTATGACTCATATCCTTTCGTCCCCTTCTGCTGTAGGTGTATTTTAGAGTCGGCTTATCGCTTGTTGCTCCATGTATAACACTCAGTTTGTAGCTTTTTTGAGTTTTGATCAATTTGGGTATTAATGATGGATGAAAGGGCTTGTGTATAATCACTTCTACTTGGTTTTTAGTATGTAAAATAAATCTGTCTGATTTCTAAATAATTTTCGATTTTGAAATATTGATTATCATGAATGTGTTTGTTTTACCTCATATAATATGGAAATCCTTATAATGGTGTTAATTTTGTGCTTTTGTTTGTTGTTCCAAAGTTCAAATTAAAGAGTTCGGCAGAAAATAAAAGTTCCATTGTTGCCTTTCTTCAGGAAAATGGCTGAACTTGGTTATCACAGAAGTGCTAAAAAATGTAAAGAGAAATTTGAGAACATATACAAATACCACAGGAGAGTGAAAAATTCTTCCAACGCCCGGACAAAACAAAAGATGTATCGATTTTTTGATCAGCTCGAAGCTCTAGATCACCATCAAATTTCATTGGAAACTTCGGCATCTGAGCCAGCGAATACTTCTTTGAATGTTACACCATATGCTGCTACTCCCATCTCTAGCCACCCACAAAGAATACCTCAGACGTCCTTGCCTATATCGGTAAACTTGGATTCTTTTACTGTTTCAACATCCAGCGCCTCCACATCAGGAAGTGAATCTGAAGGCACTCGAATGAAAAAAAGAAAATGGGTTGATTGCTTTAATGTATTGATGAAATCTGTGCTTGCAAAACAAGAAGCTTTGCATAATAAGTTCTTGGAAGCAATAGATAAACATGAGCTTAATTCTCTAGCAAGAGACGAGGCATGGAAGAGGCTGGAAATGGATAGAATCAAGAGAGAGCAGGAGCTTTTGATGCAAGAAAGGTCAATATCAGCAGCTAAGGATGCAGCCATACTAGCATTCTTGCAGAAGGTTTCCGAGCAGGGGAAGTGTCCTGAAATCTCTGAGCCACTGCTACAAATCCCGAGTCAAGATATGAGCAATGTGAGTAGGAAAGAAAAAGATAATGGTGAAAATTCCTCTTCGCGATGGCCTAAGGAAGAAGTTGAAGTTTTGATCAAGATTAAAACTAACATGGAGTTGGAGTATCAAAAACTCGGACCAAAGGGGCCTATGTGGGAAGAAATTTCAATGGCAATGAAAAACTTTGGGTATGATCGGAATGCTAAAAGGTGCAAGGAGAAATGGGAAAACATAAACAAGTACTACAAGAGAGTAAAAGACAGCAACAAGCCAAGACATGTTGACTCAAAAACATGTCCGTACTTCCACCTCCTCGATACAATGTACAACATGAAGACTCAAAGGTCTGAATATAATTCAGAAACTTCTGGAAGTAACTTCAGACCAGAAGAGCTTTTGCTTCACATAATGAATAATCCTTCAAAGCAACCGTATCAGGAACCGGTAGTTTTGCAGCAAGCAGAAGGTGAATGGACCATGCAAAACGGCAAAAGAGATCAAAACGAAGAAGCTGGAAATGATGAGGCATCAGGTGATTTTCAAGTTGTTCATGATCCTATTCCGACGAACGCCGTTGAATGAGGGCATGTTCCAAGCAAGGCTAAATCTGCATTTTTGAATTTCAAAAAGCTGGTGAGCACCGTAATCTTTTGGGATTAAGGTTCTGATATTGTTTGAGAAAGCCAGTGAAACATCTGGTGATGTATAAATATTCGTTTCGTGATCTTGTAGATGTACAAGAAACCATGATGTTTAAAAAGTGAGCATTTGTTAGTGATCATAACTTGGGGACTATGTATATTTGATAGAAAATAGCAAAAAAGTAGTGTGTGTACAAACTAAATTTTGTATTGTTGTTTTTTTGAGGCGTTGTAATGTCTTTGTTTGTTTGAGGCAATAAAACTCTGAAAAAGAGGCACTTTCTTTCTGTTTAGTGTCATACATTCTAAGTCTAGAGGGTGTTGTATGCATTTGTTAAGGAGGAAATGAGGAATACATTGTAGTTTGTACTTTGTTGTCCCAATGAGATTGCTATATTTACCTTTCCCTCCATACTCAGTATTAAATTTATCATCTTTTTTTCTTTTTCTATTTACTAGATTATTACTCATGCAACATACAGTGATGATAAAAAGTACATTGAATTTGATAGTGTGTTAACAATGTATCTAAAAGATTATTGATGTTTCATATTATTTTTAAGAAAAATTCGTTGACAGAATCCTATTTTGAGAATATTAAATTTATTATTGTTTTAATTTTTTTTGATAAAGTAAATTTTATAAAATGCCAGAAAAAAGTCAAAGCTTACATCCTAAATTCAAAGAAACTTAGGTGTCACGATACTGCCAAGCTCCTAATGGCTTGAGCAGCCCCTTGTCATCTACTAGAAAATAACGCGACACCTCAACAGCTAAGCTATCAATAGCCTATACAGATATAACCGTCCTATACGAGACTATTACAAAAGATCAAAACGTGCAAACTCGTTGCAAACCTAGCTATTACAAAAATCAGATTTCTAATAGCATCCAGCTCTAATGGATCTCATTTTTGTCATGCGTTTGAAGTAGCACTTGTCCTCGTACTTAACTGTCCGTAGCACCTGTACAAGCAATGCACAGACAAAAATACAAGTCCCTCTATTAAGAGGCATCAATCAATAACACAAGGGAAAACCATTCCATTACAAAAGCTTGCTAAATTAAGGACCACCCTAGCAGCCTACACAGGGGTTATCTTTTTGATGGTGGGTGGTCACCTCTCAGTCTTGGGTCTTTGTTCACCTCGACAATGGTAATAACAATTTCGCCAGCTGCATTTGTCGAGAAGATCTCAGTTGTAGTTCCTGGAGTTGAAGGCATTGTTTTAATTTATTTGTTTCTTAGTTTTTTTTAATAAATTTATTAGTTTTTTTTTTCATTTTTTTAACGTGTAACTTAGTTGTTTTAACAAATTTATCTTTTTTTTTCTTCTAATTTTTCTTTATTTGACAATATTAATTATTTTTTTCTATTTTTATTTTATTTTATTTATTTATTTATTTATTTTGAAAATATTTCGGATATTACATACACTCCTCTTAAAACAAAAGTTCGTCGTCCTCGAACTTAAAGTCAAAACTCATAAACATTGGAATAATTTAATTAGACGATTTATAGTCATATTCTACCCTCCTTTAAGAAGTTTCGTCCTCGAAACTTAACCGATAACTTACTAGTTAAAAGCAAGTAAAAGATAGGAGTAACTCGCTACAAGAATTTATGAAAGGGATTGTGTTGGGTGGGTTGTTTCTTGCATCATCTTGCAAATAAATAAAATATATTTTAAGACGTTTCAAGACAAAATAATAAAAAATATAAGATCTACGAGCGCTCAACTTGTTAAAGACATTTTATTTAGAGTTGCTAGTAGAGCCTCAAGACCTATGGTTACTTTTTTACTTAAAAATAAATGAGTGCTTTGTCCCATTCGCTATGGCCAATTGTTGTAATTTTTTGTGGTTTTTGCTTTGTCCACTTTGTGGCTTCTTTGGTTGTTTCTGGGGCTTTGTTAGGGCTGATGCCTCGTGCTTTCGTTGTTTTTAGATCTTTATAAAGTCTTTTAATTTTCAAAAAAAATATAAGCAATCAAATAATAACATACTTCCTCCTATTCACTAAATGTGTCTCATTTGACTTTTCACTATTTTTAGGTGGTCAAATGGACCACATGTTAAAGAAAAATATATAGTATTTTAAAATTTTTATAGGGGTAAAGTAGGGTTAGTTTGTGTAAAGGTGTAAAAAAAGTTAAGTTTAGTAAAAATAAATTAGTAATGGTAACTTACTCAAAATAAAAATGAGACATTTAGAATGACTTGACCAAATAAGAAAATGAGACACTTAGAGTGAAAAGAAGAGAGTATAAATTAAGCACTTCACATATGTATCCCACGCTCACAACTTACCATTAGTAAGTTACTTAATTGATTTATTTACCCTAAGTCATGTTAATTTTACATTTTTTATCATACTTAATTTAACCAATTTTGACTAAATATTACCCAAATGATCTTAAACCTAAGCTAGGAGCATTACCGCCACATTTATTTTTAAGGGAAAACATTAACCAAACCTAATTATAGGAGCGTTACCGCCACATTTATTTTTGATAAGAAATAGATATAAGGCTAAACAAATATATAAAATAATTTTATATAATTGAACTACTAAACAATCACTAGTGGAAAAAAATGAATTTTCTGCTAAACAATTGCTGCGGTTTTATTTATACGCAACATCTAATAGAAAAAAAGATTTGGCAAAAAAAATTCAACAAAAGCTGCGGTTGCTAGTTTGACCGCAGCAAATAATCCATTGTAAAATCAGCAAATGACTATTTGCTGCGGTTTTACGTTTGACCGGAGCAAATGACCAATTCAAAAACGTGCCTTTTAACGTTTTTTTTCCTCAACCCTACTGTTTCACAAAACAAAAACACACGCCTACTGTTTTGCTTCCTTCTTCCTTCGAAATTTCTGAAACTTTCATAAACACACCATTGTTGTCTTCCTTTTTTCTTCGAATTTTCATAAACAAACGCCATTGTTGATTTCCTTTTTTCTGTTCCTTCGAATTTCGTTTTTCTTCTTCATTGTTGTCTTCTCTACTGTTCTTCGATTCTTTGAATTTCGCCTTCTCTACTGTTCATCATTGTTGTCTTCCTTTTTTCTGTTCACCATTGTCCTGATTTGTTGTTTCCTTCTTCTTCATAAAAACTCACGCCACAAAACACCACGCCATTGTTGTCTCCTTCTACAAAACCCCACGAATTGGTATTTCATTTTTTAACAAATTGTTCTTCATCATTTTTATTTTTTTAACATTTGATTTCTTTAAACTTCATGGAATTTTATAGATTATTATGGTTGTGTACTAATTTTTGTTTGTGTTTTTCCATTGTAGGTACATAACTCCATTGTAAAACACTAACATTATCATCTAAATACCAAGGTAATTTCTAATTATACTTCAAGTTTTGTTTTTTATGTGTCTATAATTATTAATGTGATTTTATTTATAAATTTAGTTGTTTTACTATTAGTTTGTATAATTAGGGTTAATTTTGGGTTGTATTATTTTTAGAAATAATTAGCTAGAGTTAGTTGAATGAATGTTTTTATTGTTATACATATACATACGGTTGGTTGAATAAATGTTGTTATTAGAATATACGCATTTATATTATTATAAGGTGTATTAGGATTAATTACTTAGTTTTAGAGTTAATTATATGTACTTTTGATTTATGTGGATTAATTTTGTTTTGAATCAAATAATAACACTTAGGATGACAAAAGATCGTTCTTGGATGTATGGAAGCATTGAGTCGTCTAAATTTATTGATGGCGTATTAGAATTTTGTAGTATTGCGGTTGAACATCAAGTTAGGACGGGCGGAGTTGGTTTTTATTGCCCATGTGTCAATTGTGGCAATGTATCAAAGGTAGATAGTGTTCATATCCTTAGGAAGCACATACTTCGACGTGGATTTAGGCCTCATTATCATGTTTGGGTTTGGCATAGTGAGAAGGGAGTTTACAAGGAAAAAGTGTTGTTGAGGATGTCAATAATGTGACCAACGTCAATGAGGATGTAGTAGATCGTGTGGGTGGGTATGAGACAAATGAAGAGAATGTCGATGAGGATGTGGATCGTGTTGATGAGATGATGGAGGGAGTCGAGGATGACTTAGGAAAACGTCCTCGTGTGTTTGACTTAGGAAAACACCTTCTCATTGGATCCCTCCCCATATATATATATATATATATATATATATATATATATATATATATATATATATATATATATATATATATATATATATATATATATATATATATATATATATATATATATATATATATATATATATAACATTATCGATAAATAAAGAAACGAACTAAATATTTATGAATTCAGTTATGCAACCCCATAGTTCAATTCCTAGGTCCGCCATTGGTTATAAGTGGATATTTGTGTTAGTCTTAGACTCTTAGTAGTATAAAAGGAGCATAAGGGTGTATCAGAGTTTATGAATCATGATGAAATAAAATAATTTTCTTCTTATCCACTTAATTTCTTCTTTTCTCCCTCCCTTCCCTATTTACATGGTTGGTTGAGTTTCAAGAACCATAAAAAATTAATACAAATTAAAAGTAAGTGAACCTTTTTTTGACAGATCTTTCATTTTTGTCAAAGAGAATAGGGGTTGAAATAGGAGAAAGTTTTTTTTCAATAGAGAAAAATTTGGTTAGAATACACCAGTTGCCATTTATTTATTTTTTTACTCAAAATAACCAATTCAATTGAATTATTTTCATCTGTTTGATCTTAGTAAGATCAATGACTCTACATCCTTCTTATCCTTCTCATTTTAAAACACATTCTCATTGGATCCCTCCCCTATATATATATATATATATATATATATATATATATATATAATCCTTAAAATACTGACAAATAACATTTCTATAATCTTTAGAGTAAATAATCTTTAAAACAAATATTATACAAGTATAAAATTAACTCATAAAACACAATTTAAAAGTAATAGATGAATAATGTCTGAAAAGTAAATGGGACACCTGAGATTAATACGACAAATTTTATTTGATTATTTATTTATTTTTGAGACAAGTATTTATTTATTTTATTTAAACATAATTTTTAAAACTAATTTACTTGTTTTTTTAGTTTTTAAACATGTACTCCCTCCGTTCTTTTAAGTTCTTCCACCTTACTATAACGGGTAGTTTCAAAAGTTATACTTTTTATTTTTGGAAAGTTTTCATCCCACTTTTACCCCTTAAAATCCCACTTTCCTTACTTCACACTACTATTTAATTATTTTCTCTCTCATACTTTCATACAATTATTACTTCACACTACTATTTAATTATTTTTTCTCTCATAATTCCAATACAATCATTACTTCCCACTCCTATATAATTAAAATAATACCCACTACCACCAAAGATTTCATCTTTCTTAATATTTGTGAAAAACCCAAAGTGGAACATAAAAAAAAAACGGAGGGAGTAACTTAGTTTTTTAACAAATTTTTTAAAAATTTTTCTTTATTTGACACTATTAATTATTTTTATTTTTCTATCTTTTTATTTTTATTTATTTTTTATTTTTTTATTTTTTTATTTTTTTATTAATTTTTCTTTAAATATATTAGATATTACAGAATATGTCGAATTCAATGATGTTAATGTTGATATTGATCAAGAAATTGATAATGAATCAATTGGTAATCATAAAGAAGAGTTTTCAGATCGTGAATCAAGCATATGTTGTTTAGTCGGAGAGTTTGAAAGCATTAACTTAAATAATGTTAGTGAAATAAAATTTCAATATAATTTAATTTTTTATTGGTAAGAAATATGTTCATTGAATTAACTCCCATCATTATAATAGAAAGTCTCTTAATATCTATTATCAGAGCCGTCTTAGAAAATTTGGGGGCCCTGTGCTAATTTTATTGTGTGTCTTATTTATAGTAAATATAATATATATTTTATCAATAAATTTAACATATTTCTTTTTTTGATTAACATTTCATATATGGGAGAAAGAGGGGCCTTGTGCGGTCGATCACCTTGCATACCCTCAAAGACCCCTGTGTCTATTATTACTAAGGTGATGTATTACAAAGTCCAAGAAATTTGGTTGTTTTTGACATAAGCTGACACAATTGAAACTAATACTTAGGGTACTCTATTGATCTATCATCAACACCGAAGATTACACAAGCTAATACAGCAGCAGCTACAGCGGGTGAAACACATTTATACTTATTTGACATTGTGATAGTATTAATAAATTAATAGTATCCTTGTATGTAGGGGTATTCAAAATCGGATACCGGGTCGACCCGGATTCGGAAATCCGGGTATTTCGGCTATCCAGTTTAATCCGGGTCGGATCCGGATACCCGGTTTTATTAGAATGTTTTTTTGTTTTTTTTCGTTCAACCATGTATTTTTTTATCTCTATTTTTATTTTGAATTTTTTTTATATAAAATTCAAATACTAACTGTCTAAAAATATATAGCTCATAACAGAAAAACCAAAAAAATTAAAGAATAATATTATTGCTCATTGGTTTAAGTAAGGATAATCATACAAAAAAAATTTTTTTTTAAAAAGGAAAAACCAGGCACTGTTACCCGGTTTTCAAAAATATATGACCCGGATCCGGTATCCGTTTTGTAAATCGGTTTCCCGGTTTGCTAAAATCGGGTTAATTATTCGGTTTAAATAACCGGATCATAATCCGGGTCGGATTTTGCAAGCCGAGTTTTTTTGAACACCCCTATTTGTATCCACAGAAACTTGGTTTGATACAGATAAAACAATAGTTTAAATGGAAAAAAAAGATAATAAGAATATTAGGATTGAGCAGATTGTTATAGTATCTTTATTGTTCAATTTTTGTAATTTGTTTACATGAGTAGAATATGTTAAAAAATCTATACTAGAAAAAATAAACAGTTATGGAATGAGCTTTAAAAGTATTTTTCCTGTGTATGGGATGAAAGTAAAAAGGATTTATTTTCGAAAACAAACTACTAAACTTATCAATAGATGAAATGTAAGAGTAAACATAATATGTTTTACTGAACAAGATAAGACCGAATTTGCAACAATAGTAAGAATAGAACACACGTATTCTATTGTTAGATGTCAAGGGAAACCTTATGACTTACTAATACTTTTTATGTTTTTTTTAGTTTATCACAAGCTTGGGTCTATTAAGGGTTTTAAAATCACGTCATTTTAAGAAAAACACTCAACACAAAAATCATCTACAGTAATTTTAGAAGATACGCGACGTGTTGTTGGTGAAAGGGCGGCTGAATTTGCTAGTAATTGTAATAGATAGATAAAAGAATATTGCACTCTCTAAAAATAGGTGAGCTTAATAAAAATATATATATTTTAAGGGCTTGTTTGACATCATTTTGTATTGTTCATTTCAAACAAAATTATAGTGAGTTTATCCCATAAAATTTTTCTAATTTGTGGTTCTTTAATATAGAAAAGTTAGATAATCTTACAAAATTTAGTTAAACTTAGCATGGATCAAAAATGCAAGAAAAGGTTGTATTCTAAGATTCAGGTGATTAAAAGTTTTTTTTTATGTTATTTTCTTAGTCATATAGGAAGGATTATTATAGTTGGATGGAATTTGTCAAGATTTGTTAATGCAGTCAATGTAAAGGTAGCATTGAGTGGTCAATGTGCAGCTTTGTATCGAGGTTGGTGATACCATTTGAACGAGAAATATTTTATGCCCTATTCAATTGCTTTTACAAAAGTAAACATGACTGCTGAGATAGATGTTAATTAGTGGAACTGAGCTATTAATCACTATTGGAATGAATCTAAAACCAAGTTCAAACATTAGACATATATTTAATTCAATTAATAGCTATAATAATAATCAAAGATCTCAAATTAATATGTATCTCATTTGAATTTTGTATTAGAGCATTAGTGAAAAAAAAGGCAAAATGTTAGATTGAAGAAAACAATCAAGCATTCAAATGGAGTGAAATGTACTGCAAGGCTTTTGGATGAAATTGTATTTTCCTTTTCCCCATATATAACTATTAAACATAATAATTGATGCATTTTTTTTCATTTTGTAGGAAAATGAACCTCCATATATACCTCAAAATTCACAACAATATAATGCAGAAGTTTTAGAAATGAAACTTTCGACACATGCCAATAAAGAACCACTATATGTGAGACTATATGACAAATCCCAGAAGTATCATGATACAAATTATTTTTTTAAAAAATTATACTAACTGAATAAATTTCTCGTTGCTAACAATGATTTAATAGAATGATGGGCATGCTGTTATCGGATTTGACCCAGATGCAGCTGTCAATCTTGAAGCACTTAGGGATTTGCATGAGATTGAAATTGTAAAAAAAGGTCTCACACCTCAAGAAGCGTATGCAAGGATATATAAGAATTGTAGTGGTTATACAAGGGGCTTTGATTTGAGACCAGAAATAGTAAAAAGAATAACTCCTAATTATGAGGTAAGGGAAGAAATTTTACAAATAGAGCAAGCATTTGGAGTGAAAGAGTTTTTCCTCCAAGATGAAATTGAAAGGTTGAAATAAGAAATGATCGAAAAAGAGAACAAGGGGTTGAAAGAGAAAACCATTTAAAAGAAGATTTGATGGCCGAGATAGGAAGATTGATGCGTGGTTCATCCTAAATTGGTAGGTAAATATGGCTAATAATCCACATTTATTGTTTTAGATTTACTTGGCATCTTTCCTTGTGAAGTGCTTTTATCTCTTTAGTCCTTATGTCGATATTGGTTGATTAGTCTCGTTCTCTCTTGGAGTAATAATATATAAGATAAGCACAAAAACTTGGGCGAGACCATTTCACTTGTGAGACGCGTCTTATTATATATATATATATATATATATATATACTTTAAAGAGATTATTAAAATTGAAATTGACCTTTTAAGTCTTAAAATTGGATTTTTTATGTCTTGAAATTGTCCTTTTAACTCTTAAAATTAACATGTCAGAATATTCTAAAAAATTTATTGGGCCTGGACTGGTTGCACGGATAAGGCGATCTTATAGGAGAGTTTCTGTAAGATAAGAGGTTGGTGTATATGGTTATTTTTCAAGTGTTTTTAATTGGCGAACTCATTACAAGACGTTGATGGTTGATTGAATACATGTGTTGGCAGCTTAGTGTTGAGAGCTTCTTAGAGCTTTGTCTTGAATCTTTTTAATGCAATTTTTATTTCTTTAGAATCCTACTTCGGGAGGTAGTTAGAGGTGTTCAATGGGTCGGACCGCCATTTTGAGCCCTTATCTGGGCCGTTTTTAGAAAGACTTTATAAGAGTCGTGCCGAAAACAGGATCTTTTATTATTAAAATGGAGCGGGTTGTAAGAGGCCTCAAAAGGGTTGAAAATGGGCCTTTGGAAATTTAAGGGAAATTCTATATGGTAAGCACCAACTATGGGAAAAGGCGAGTGGTAGCTATTCTAAAATTTTTTCCATAAAACAACACTCAACTCTTGGAAATGTATCTACTGTAACATAATTAAGCCAAAAACCTTTAACTCCGTTAACTATGGAAATGAAATACCCTTGTTTCATTTCATTAAAAATCAACACCTCCTTCCTCTTCCATTGAATGTGTTCTTGTTTCTCCAATAATGTTCTTCTTCCTCTTAACCTTAAACCATGTCCGCAAATTCGAACAGTCTTTATAGTGTAGCTGCCACTCAAGATGGATACCAGTACATAGCTTGAAATCCCATTCAATGGAGAGTATTTAAAAGAGAAAGGAAACTAAAAATCCCACGAAAATAACAGTCTTAAACTCTATATAGATAAGAAGCTAACTGTAATCATTTTTCTCATCTCAATACTTGAGCTGATACACCTTTCACTCCATGCCCTCAACATTTAATAACTTCTATTCCTTCATTTTCCTTAAATGGCAATCTCAAACTTCATATTACTTTTCTTTATCTGAAGTCTACTTGTATTGTACCATCATTTCTGGCATTCTATGTAAATTTTAGAGGAGTATTTCTAATCTTCTTCATTGTTTTGTTAACAATTCTTAAGCTTATATATATGCATCAATTTATCTTTGTAGGTAAGTGAAAATCGGTTAAAAACTCGATTTTCCAGCTTCTTTGGGAATAAACTCTTCCAATTTGTTAATGAAAATCGCAGCTTGTTTTGTACTAATCAATTACATAATTACATACTTTACATTTTTGGGAATTGATGATATTGTAATGTTAGTTTCTATATGTAATTGATGATTATATGTGCAGTTTGTAATTGTAGAGTCCAAATATTAGCTACTCAAATTCCAATTTGGAGAAGACTTTCTCAAATTTAAAGGAGACATTATCATCCATTAATGAAGGTACTCAAGTTGAATCGTATTTTATCTTCCCTTCTTGCAATAATTTATAACGAAACGGTTGGTGTGAAAGGCTCAAATGGTACATGCTCATATTGTAAAAACTGGTACCCGTGAAGATGAATATGATATGCCTTTTTTTTTTATTAATGTCTATGCCAAATGTGGGCGTATAAAATATGCCCAGAAGGTGTTTGATACATTGCCTAGCAGAAACGTTGTTAGTTGGACCGGGCTTATGACAGGTTATGTTCATAACTTGCGGCCAGAGGTGGCCATTCGATTGGGAAACAAGAACACATTCAATGGAAGAGGAAGGAGGTGCTGATTTTTAATGAAATAAAACAGGGGTATTTATGTCATTTCCATAGTTAACGGAAATTAAACGTTTTTTGCTTAATTATGTTACGGTAGTTACTTTTCCAAGAGTTGAGTGCTATTTTGTGGAAATTTTTTTTAAGAATAGATACCACTCGCCTTTTGCCATAGTTGGTACTTATACCATGTAGAATTTTCCCAAATTTAAGATGGGCTTTGAAAATATTAAATAGGCTTTAGTAATATGTCAATTCAATACTCTATTGAGAATAGTTTATGTACTCTTGCTAGTAAATAATTTCTTCATTTTCATTTGCATACAAACCTTCCTGCATTTGCGTGAACATTTTATCCTTCTTTTCCCCAATTTAAGACCCCTAAAATCTCTCCAAATTAAAACCTTAATCTAAATCTCTACAAACTGAACAATAATTCTTCACTCATTTGCAATTTAAGATTCAATTTGCGATAATAACTACATAAGTTCATTAATTTCTCATCCTCTCTGTCTCTCTCTGTCTCTGTCTCTCTCTCTCTCTCTTTGTTTCTAGCTTCCTTTGCAATTGTGTATGTTTTAAGTGTTTGATTTATTTATTGGATTTGTTTGTACTTCATTGTCATTTTTACTGGATTTGTTCGGGTTATAGTGTTTTCATTGTTTTCGCTTTCATTTATCTATTTTTCAGTTCATTTAATTGTTTGGTTCATTTTTACTGGATTTGTCTCTTCTCTGGTAAATGCTTTATATTGTGCCAATTTGGCGCCCACATGCTTGACCTGAAATGGCCGAGAGTCTCCGATTAACCTCCAACAATAGCCAAAGAGGTTCACTATTTCCAATTCATATAAGTATAAGATTTGTCTCTTAGACATTCATGATTCATGTTGTGCAGTGTAATTACACTGCACTAAAAGTATATATTTCCTCCTTTACTATTACATGTTTTATTCCTTTGCTTATGTGTTCTTTCTGTAAATATTTCAAATTAAAGGCGATTATTTGTGTGTGAATTGATAAGAATTTAAGAAATGTGTTTGAGCAATCCAAATAAAAAATTGATAAATCACTTCAAGCTTAAAAGAGGTTCACTATTAAAACCAATTAAATGTAATAAGAGTTCATCATCATCATCTTACCCTGTATATCGCGCCCATAGAAAACTATGGCTACAGTCTGGGGAGGGAAGGACGACGGCAACTCATACCCATAAAGGAGAGCATGGCCAAAGAGTCCTCCAACTCGAAAAAGAATAAGGTAAGATTCTGAATCGAGAGCGGCAGAAGTGAACTCTACTATAAGATAATTATAGTAGAGTGCATATGGCTATAATAAAATAAAGAAAAAAATAAATAGAAATGAAATAGAAAACTAAAACGAAAACAAAAAGTAAACGGAAAAGAAAACATCATCATCATCATCATCAAACGTGTCACTTTTAATCTAAGGCGTGGGGTAAAAGGTACGGGTTTAGTAATCTAAGACGTGGATAAGACGCTGCCAACTGCCCCTATCCCTGATCAGGTCCTTGGAAAGGTGAAGTTTATTCATGTCACTTTTAATCTTTTCTTCCCACGTTCTCCTAGGCTTTCCTCGACTTCTCTTGCCCTCCACTATGATGCATTCGATCCTTCTTACTGGGGCATCATAGGTCTTCCTCTGCACATGCCCAAATCATCTCAACCTATTCTCTCGCATCTTTGCGGAGAGAGGTGCAACCCCTAACTTAACCCTGAACTCCTGGTTTCGTATCCTATCCATCATAGTATTACCACACATCCACCTCAGCATACACATTTTGTTACTTCCATCCTCTGTTCGAAAGCCTTGTTTAAACATTTTGTCCCACACAACAACACCGGCCTAATTGCAACGCGATAAAATTTACCTTTCAATCTCCTTGGGAACTTTTTATCACAAAGCACCCCGGTTTCTACTCGCCACTTAAGCTAACCGGCTTGTATATGATTAGTAACGTCTTTTTCAATCTCCCCATTACTCTGAATCACTGATCCCAAATATTTAAACTTGGACGTACATGCAACAAATTTTCTCCCTATGGTCACCTCTTCCTCCCCTATTGATTCTGTCCCACTGAAAGTGCATCGCATGTATTCTGTCTTCGTACGGCTTATGCGCAACCCTTTACCCTCCAAGGCTTCTTACCTCGACTCTTCCAATTTACTATTAGCCTCCTCTTTGTTTTTGCGACCCAAACTGTATTGTCAGCGAAAAGCATGCACCATGGGATAGTCTCCCAGATGGATTTAGAGATTTCCTCCATAATAACCGTAAAAATGAAAGGACTTAGTGCTTATCACTGATGCAGTCCCACTCTAATTGGAAAAGACTCTGTCATACCCACAGGTATATGTATGTTAGTCGACACTCTGTCATACATGTCCTGTAATATCTCAATGTACCTTCGTGAAATACCTCTATTCTTGAGGCTACCCTAAACGATGCTTCTTGGTATGTTATATCGTACGCTTCCTCAAGGTCAATGAACACCAGATTCAAGTCCTTCTTTCGCTCCCTATACTTTTCCATAAGTCTCCTCAAAATATGAATTGCCTCGGTGGTTGATCTTCCCGGTATGACTCTGAATTGATTGTCTCTAATTATCGTCTCCCGTCTAATTCTTTTCTCAATCACTCTTTCCCACAGGTTCATGGTGTGTCTTAGAAGTTTGATTTCTCTATAGTTCCTGCATACTTGTGCATTACCCTTGTTTTTAAACAGTGGGATAAGTGTGCTAACCCTCTATTCTTCTGGCATCTTACTAGACTTCATGATGACATTAAAGAGGTTAGTAAGCCAAAATATTTGCTTCCTCTCCTAAAGCCCTCCACACCTCAATCGGAATGTCATCTGGTCTAATCACTTTTGATTCTCCCATTTTTTTTGAGAGCTTCTCCTACTTCTGCCGTGGTAATTTCATTTGCTGACCTGTAATCATGTGTTATTTGGATGTCCTAAGTTTGTCAAAATCCCTCCTTTAGAGCGCTAGTCTCATAAAGTAGCTTGGAAAAATATTTATGCCATCTCATTTTGATGTCCTTTTGTTTAAGGAGTACTCTTCCACCTTCGTCCTTAATGAACTTCACTGTCCTTATGTCCGCCTTTTGCCTAGATCTTGCTTTTGCCAACTTGAATATATACTTCTCCCCCTCATTGATATCAAGCTTTTGATAGAAGGCTGCAAACACATGATCTTTTGCCTCTGCTACTGCTATTTTTGCTGCCCGTTTTGCTTCTTTATGTCTCTCCGCCTTCTGTATCCTATCCTATTTCGTGCAAGCCATAAGCTCCTTTAATTTTTTGTTTTGGTCTCTTATCTTCTTTTGTACTTATTCGTTCCACCACCACGACTCTTTCTGCACCTTTGTTTTCCCCATTGACACCCCTAATGTCTTCTTTGCCACCTTACGAATGTTTTGTGACAAGGTCGCCTACATTTGATTTGCATCGTCTGATATACTTGGGTAGCCCAACGTCTTGATCTTGCTTAACAAGGTTGCGACTTATCCCCTTTAAATCTACCCCACATGATCGTTTGTCTGACCTTTATATTTTTCTTAGCAATCTTTCTCCTCATACGAAACACTAGTACTAATAACCTATGTTGGGTGGGTATGTCTGTACCCAGCACGACTTTACGGTTCTGACACGAGCATCGATGATCCTTCCGTACTAAACATTAGTAAATTTGGGTTGCATGGCCACCACTCTTGTACGTAATCAAGTGCTCATCCTTTTTCCTAAAGATCAAGATTCTTATAACCAACTCCTTTACTAACGCAAGCTCAAGCAAGATCTCTTCACTCCCCAACCTAGGTAACCCAGGTTATCCCAAAACTCACGTCTGACTTCATCATCTGGCCCAACTTGCTGCCCAAACGCACTAATGACCGATATGACCTCTTCTCCCATACTATTCTAACTAGCATAATCCTATCATTGCACCTCCTAACTTCTACCACTTGCTTTAGGATATCAGTAACTACAAGAATACTGACTCCACTTCGCTTCCCATCGAAACATGTATACCATAGCTTATACCCCTTTAAAACTCTTACATTTTTCCCCTTCCACCTAGTTTCTTGAACGCAAGTCACTTGAATCTTGTGCTTAGAAAGTTCAGTCGCCAACTCCAACGATTTGGCTTGTAGCGTGCCTATGTCCCAAGTGCCTACTCTAGTTCAACATCCTGCTTACGTTGCCCCCTCTGTCCCCCCTCCTTGGACCTGATCTTAGGTTACCCCAAGACTGCCTTAACTTTATACTTGACTATAGAAACACTTAGAGATTATGAATGCAACAAGAGGGGGGATGAATTGTTGTATTGCTTTTTCAAGTATTTTTTCCCTGTTTTGCGGAAATTAAAATCTAGCAAAATACTTAAGTAAAAGCAAGAATGTAAAAAGGAGACAAGAGATTTAAGGTGGCAACTTTCTAGGCCTTCTTAGAAAGAAACCCACGACCACTTCGGATTTTAAACTTCTCTTAAAATGTTTTAAGCAATTAAAGCAATTACATAAAACTTGTTCTTTTCTCTTCTCTACTAGGCCACTTTTCTTCTTCTTCTCTTTCTCTTTCTCTTTTATTTCTCTTGTTCTTTCTCACGGTTCCCCTTTAGAATTCCCCAAGTCTAAATTACAATCTCTGAAAAACCCTTTACAAAATAATTCCCTAGAATGGATAAAGACTTAAAGATTGCATAAGAAAAATATTTGTGAATTAATTGGCAATTAAAAGAATGAATATTTTTCTCTCTTTTGGTGATCTCTCTTGAATTCTTGATTTAGGCACACACACACGGCTGGCCGGTTATTGATGTTTCTTTTATATGTGATCAACCGTGCATTACTACCATATTTTCCTTAATCTAAGATGTATAAATAGTGGAGAAAAGCCTTGGAGGTTACTCAATGTTATTCGGTTATTTTAGGCTAAAAATAGCAAGGTTCATTTATCTTTAACTATTTTCCTATTTATGTGGAGAAAACTTAGGGAGCTTAAACTCACGTTTTAGAGTAGTTAATTTTTGCCAATTAATTTCTTTATGCAATCTATTTTAGACTTTATCCGTACAAATAACTAAAGTAAGAAAAACTTATTTTCCTACGTTTTAGTTGACTTTCTTCTCAGATCTGCTTTGTTAGGAACACTGCACTGTCTCCGTCAGATTTCTTTTTAATTTATCAAACTTGGAACAACAGTAATTGAACCTTCTTTTGACTTTCTACTTGGACTCCAAGGTTGACTGCTTTGACTTTGACTTTGACATTGACTTGGACACGTACATTATTCTTTAAGCAAGCCTTTAGGCGCCATCGACGATTTTTACAAATCGGAAATATGACCTACAAAACAATCTTTATGGTTTGTTTGTTTATAAACGTTAAGTCATCATCAAAACTCAATTGGGCCAACAAATTACCCCTTTTTGATGATGACAAACTTTATAAACAAATTTAATTAAGACTAGAGTAAAATAAATAAATTAGAGCATGCAAGAGATTTGAGCAAGTCTAAGTAACTTTAGCAAATCAAATTATAATTTACCAAGTATTCATTTAAAACAGTTTACTCTAAGATTAAGTTTTAAAACATATCAATTAGTATCATGTTCCAAAAATTAATGTCTTTAAAAATTAATCATATTCCAAAAAAAAAATAAATATAACAACTTAAGTATCAAAATATAGTAAATGTATCAACCTATGTGAATTTTCGAAAATCTTAACAAGTTTTGATAATTTTCTAAATGAAGCAAAACAGTAATACTCAAATAGTATCTAAGCAGGCATGGGAACACAAGTAATTATTTGAGTTTACTTAAAATCAAAGCAATGAAAAATTTAGAAATCTAATCTATGAAAAATTTAGAAATCTAATCTAGAGCATATAATTCTCCCATGTATCAACAGACATGTAATAGATAAATATCAGAGCATAAGCATCACAAGCATAGCATAGTTTGTTGCCTTTTCTTCCCCCTTTTGACATCAATCAAAAAGGACGGGATGTACCAAACCACAGCACTAAGGCAAGCATTAGTGAAATTAAGAAAGTAAGCCACAAATAACTTAGCAAATACCTGAACATTAACAAGATATGCAACATATAAGCATCATAGACCATATGAAAGTAGTAGATTAAAAGTAGTAACATAAGTTCAAAAGTAGCAAAAAATTACAAATGGTTGTACCCAAGATGGTACACAAAAGAAATATAAAATGTTTAATTGTGAAACAGACATGCGATGTGGCCAACAAACTAAAAATGATTAAGTAGGCAAAAGAAGGGATCAGTGGGCAGTCTCCTCATCAACGAATTCAATCTGCATTTCAACCGTATCCTGCTTTGCTCCAAGACGGGTCTCCATCTGGGACAGCTGATCAGTGATGGAAGCAAGTGAGACACGAACTTCATCTTGAAAGGCGTAGAGTTGAGACTGAAAGTCAACAAACTTGGAGAGAATAAGATCAAGGTTAGCAGGAGGAACAGTGGAGGGGTTAGTGTCAAAACCAGGGGTGGTGTGTGGAGGTGATACGTGTGAAGTAAATGGTGGTGGAGAAGTGGGTATGGGTGATGGTGGTGGTGATGGTACATGTGTTGGTGGTGGTGAGACTGGTTTTGGTGACAGAGGGTCATTGGTAGGAACATTGGTGGGATGTGAGGTAGTGACGTCATCCAAACCAACATGACGCTTTGAGGCCAGCCTGCTACTCTTTCTTGGAGTCAGCACAGGCTCCTCCTTAATAGGCTTCACCACCTCCTCATCATAGAACTATCACTGGAATCATCTTCCTCAAGTTCATCACCTACTTCTTCTCCAGAGGCTTCCCCCTCACTACAAGCTTTCCCCTATTCCTCATTCACCTCTGCCTTATCAGAACTGGCAGAGGGAACAACTTCCTGAACCTCTTCTTCTCCCATCTCCCTTTCTTCTCCATCTTTCATTTTTTCTTTTTCTTCTTTTTCTGCCCCTTCCTTCTCATCATCAGAACTTACCTCCTCTACATCCTCTATAGTGTCCTCTAAAATCCCTTTTTCATTTAATGTAAGATGCAAGTTGTTAAGACATTTTGCACCAATTTTATTATTTGCGCTCATGGGGAATTCTAGTCCTTCTAGAGGAACACCAAACTTCTTAAATACATGGGTTAACAAGCCACCATATCCTACCATACTTTTCTTCTCAATACAATCTGCTAAATGGGATATCATTAACGAAGGGAAATTGATTTTTATATGATTGGCTAAGCAATAAATCAGTGTTGCATCTCGAAGATTAACTTCGCTACGCTTGGAGTTGCGTGGCAAAATGAACCTTCGAGCAATGTTGTAAAGTAGTTTGTGAAATTGTGAAAGTGAATTATGGCTAAATCGTTTTTTGTCACTTATTCCTAAAAATTTCAATACTGTCTTTTCATTGATACCAGAAAAAACGATTTTTGACCCGACGTAATAGGTATCAAAACCAACATCGGGAACACCAAACCATTCCCCTAACATCAGGCTATTAAACTCAATCTTTATTTCCTTTACTGTGCTTGAACACACCCCATTATCGATAGAGAAATTTTGAATAAATTCTCGCATTAGGTGAGGATAAATTGAATTGCAAGAATAATCCCACATTAAGACTTCCTACCCTTGATTACTCAAAATTGCATGTAATTGGGGAAAGGGATTTGAATCATAACAGTATTTGTCAAGCCCAAAGCCTACGGACATTTCCTTGGCTAATTTTTCTACGCTATTTGGGTCCGCCTGTTTGATCCTTTTGGCAAGTCTGGATGACGAACTCCCTTTTGGGTTAGAATGAGTTCTTTTTGAACCGGCATGCATGATTTTTGGGGTTGAAGATTTGTGTTCTTGTGAAGATGGTTGTGGAGCGTCTCTTGATGGTGAGGGATGGATGACTTGCAACGGTTTTGGTTGAACGAATTTTGGGGCTTTTCCCTTAGTGTTCTTGGTAGATGAAGATCATTTGGGAGTTTTCATGTTTGATGAAGAAGATGAGAATAAGGGTTGAAGGAGTGAGAACGAGAGTTTGACGGTTTTAGGAGGGTTTTGTAATGAGTAGTACTTGTGTGAGTGATGGGTTGTACGTGAGAGAGTGGGTATTTATGAGTGAGTGGACGGTTATATGAAGGGTTTGTACTACTTCTTGGATCAGTTTGTATAGTGTGAATGATGAGTGTAACGAAAGGTTCGCGGGCATGTTCAATGAATTAAGGCGGGTAATAACGATATTTCGAAACACTATGATGATCCGTCTTCTACCAATTTTTAAGTTGACCAACCGAAAAATAAAAAGAAATAAAAATTCTAGAATTTTGTGGAAAAGGAAAAATAAAGAAAATTTTGAAAAAAAATTAAAGAAAAACATATGTCCTCGTTTTTTTTTTTTTCGTTTTCAATATGAGGACATAATCACATAAGACGAACAAATGCTACTTGGTCTAATCAGCTAAGCATGCAATCAAGAAAACATACATGGCACGTACTTAAGATAGTTGCGTACCTAAATCTTGCAATAATTGATTTTTCAATCATGTTTGTTGTGGTTGATCTAACCCTTCCAATTTTTCACGTTGCTTTGAGGAGGAATCCTGGCATCAAACTTTAGTGAAGCTTGATCATACCTAGCTCCAACCTCATCTTTTCATATTGTTCCCTTGGAAGTGGTTTAGTCATTATATCTGCAACTTGCTCATTTGTACTGACATGTTTAACAATGATGTTTTTATGCTCAACATTATCTTTAAGAAAATGATGTTGTATGTGTATATGCTTAACTCTAGAATGATGCACGGGATCTTTCGATATGCATATGGCACTAGTATTATCACAATAAATAGGAACACATTCAAATTTAATACCAAAATCTCTTAGTTGTTTTTGATCCAAAGCATTTGGGTACAGCAAGCTGCTGCTGCCACATATTCAGCTTCAGCGGTGGACAAGGCAACTGTGTTTTGTTTCTTGGAACACCAAGATACTAAACATGAGCCAAGAAATTGTACCATTCCTGAAGTACTCTTTCTATTCACAAGATCTCCTGCATAATCTGTATCACTATAACCTTTCAAGTCATAGACATCACTTTTTGGATAAAATAGGGACAAGTCATTTGTTCCCTTTAAATATCTTAGAATTCTCTTTACTGCCGTATGATGTGATTCCTTGGGATTTGATTGAAATCTAGCACACAAGCCAACACTAAACGAAATATCTGGTCTACTAGCAATTAGATATAATAAAGATCCTATCATTCCTCTATACATAGTTTGGTCGACATTTGTACCATTAGTATCTTCATCTAATCTAATATTAGTAGCCATAGGTGTGTGGTTTGTTTTAGCGTTATCTAAACCATACTTCTTTAGAAGTTCTTTTATATATTTTTGTTGATGGATATAAATACTGTTTGCCGTTTGTTTAATTTGCAAACCAAGGACGAAATTTAATTCTCCCATCATACTCATTTCAAATTCATCACTCATTAGGTTTGCAAATTCTTTACATAATAGTTCATTAGTGGCTCCAAAAATAATGTCATCAACATATATTTGAACAACTAAAATATCTGAACCTCTATTATTAAAGAATAAGGTCTTATCGATTTTACCTCTACTAAATTTATTTTGAATCAAAAATTTAGATAATCTCTCATACCATTGCCTAGGAGCTTGTTTGAGCCCATAAAGAGCTTTATCAAGCTTATAGACATGATCTAGAGAGGATGGATTTTCGAAGCCAGGTGGCTGTTCCACAAAGACTTCTTCTTCTAGAAAACCATTTAAGAAAGCACATTTCACATCTATTTGATATAACTTAAAATTCATAAAAGCAGCAAATGAAATTAGAATTCTAATAGCCTCTAACCTTGCTACGGGAGCAAATGTTTCTGTATAATCAATACCTTCCTGTTGATTGTATCCTTTGACTACCAATCTTGCTTTGTTTCTTACAATTATTCCATGCTCATCCAGCTTGTTTCTAAAAACCCATTTAAAACCAATTATCTTCTTATTCTTGGGTTTAGGTTCCAGGTGTCACACCTTATTTCTTTCAAATTCATTTAATTCATCTTGCATTGCAACGACCCAATCTGAGTCTTGTAATGCTTCTTCGTGATTCTTGGGTTCCAACGTTGAGAGAAATGCAAAGTGTGCACAAAAGTTCCTTATTTGGGATCTGGTCTGTGTGCGTTTATTTATGTCACTTATGATCAAGTCTAGTGGGTGTGACTTTTGATGTTTCCTTGGCTTAGGCACAAAGTCTCTTGTGGAGACTGATGTAGGAGCAAGCTCACCGACTTGATTGACATGTTGTTCAGCTTCATTTTCCCCTGCTCTGGGAGTAGCTGGATCAGGAACACCTTGCTGGTCCTGATCTCCCTGTTGTTCCTATTCTTGATTAGGTTCTACATTTTCAAGTTGAACCTGTAGTTCTTCATTTGCTTCTTGATCTTGCTCTTTACTTATGCTTTCATCATCTTCCATATTGGCAAGACCTATTTTAAAATTACCTGTTTCTTGTTCACTTGTCATAAAATTAGTCTCATCAAAAATAATATGAACAGATTCTTCGACACACATAGTTCTCTTGTTATAGACTCTATAAGCTTTACAATGAGTTGAGTAGCCAAGAAATACTGCCTCATCACTTCTTTCATCAAACTTTCCTATATTTCTTTTACCATTTACGTGAATAAAGCATCGACATCCAAACACACGAAAATACAAAATATTGGGTTTAATGCCTTTAAACAATTCATAGGGGGTCTTAGAAGTGATTGGTCTTAATAACACACGATTTATTATGTAGCAAGCAGTATTAACCGCTTCAGCCCAAAAGTTTCCAGGAAGACCACTAGCAATTAACATGGTTCTAGCCATTTCCTCTAATGTTCTATTTTTACGTTCCACCACACCATTTTGTTGTGGTGTTCTTGGTGCGGAAAAGTTGTGACTTATACCATGTTCATTACAATAATCCATAAACCTTGAATTTTCAAATTCTTTACCATGATTTGATCTGATGTGGACTAGTTGATTGTTAATAGATTTTTGAATTTTATTAGCAAAAGCAACAAATTCATCAAAGGCCTCGTCTTTACTAGATAAAAATAAGGTCCATGTATATCTACTGTAATCATCAACTATAACAAACACATATCGCTTTCCACTGCGACTTTGGATTCTCATTGGTCCACAAAAATCCATATGAATTAATTCAAGTGGTTTCGAGGTGGTCACGACATTTTTGGGTTTAAAGGACGACCTTATATATTTTCCTTTGGCACAAGGATCACATACTTCATCTTTTTGAAATTTAAGGGACGGTAATTCTCTTACTAGGTCTTTAGATCTTAATGTGTTAAGCAATGAAAAACTAGCATGACCTAACCGTGTATGCCAAAGAAGAGGGTCATCTTCTAAAACACTGAGACATGTTAGACTGGCCTTGGGAACAGTGTGGAGGTCCACCACATAGGTCTTCCCCTTTCGGATTCCTTCCAGGACAGTGTCTCCTGTGTCATTCCTAGAAATAATGCATTTATCAGAAGTAAAGATTACAGAGTTACCTTTATCGCAAAATTGGGAGATACTTAACAAGTTATGTTTTAAATTCTCAACTAAAAATACATTGTCTATTGCATGGGAACTTGACCTTCCAACCTTTCCTTTGGCTATTATTTCGCCTTTCATATTGTCTCCAAAGGTCACAGTTCCTCCATCATAGGCTTCCAGTGAGAGAAATTTTGTTTCGTCACCTGTCATGTGCTTGGAACAGCCACTGTCGAGATACCATGAGCTGTTCCCCCTCACTAGAGCCTGCAAAACGAACTAAGGGTTAGTGCGAGGAACCCAGTCATCCTTGGGTTCCTTATCGATTAAGCATGAATCATATTTCTTAATCCATATTCGATCGACATAGATTTGGTTCGTTTTGTTGTGCTGTTCCCTTTTTAAACATTGAAATTTCAGGTGCCCGGTTTTGCCACAAAAGGTACAGACTTTAGTACTAGGGAGATCAACATAAACCTTTTTCTTATTTTTATTCTTAATGTATCCTAGGCCTTCGGCACTTTTGGTTTGAGCCTTCAGAATCCATTTTGGAACTTCATTGATTTTCCTTTTTCCTTGTGAATTTACTTCAACTTTTAATTTCTCGTTTTCGACTTTACAGGATTCTAAGTCTAAATTTAATCTTTGAATTTTAGTGCTAATCTCATGAATAGATGTATCATTAAGATTCGAGTTAAAGCCTAGCATTTTATATTGATGTAGATCGACATTAAGAATAATGTTTTCTAAAGTTTCCTTTAACATCACATTTTGATCCAATAAATCAAAAAATCTAGTTTACACATCTGATCTAAATGAGTTTAGGTAGGAAACATGGTCATTATAAGTTTTAAGGTCTTTTTCCATTCGGAGACAGGTGGCAGTTCTTTTTTCCAGATTATCTTGTGTCTCCAAAATTATCTTAATCAATTCATGTTTATCCAATCTAAATAAATGGTTAGGAAATGAACTAGAAGACAATACCTCTTTTGCTTTTGATGTTTCGTCATGGATGGCCATGAGACATAAATTTGCTGTATCTTCTTCAACTGGAGCTTTAGTTTCAGCTTCGCTTTCAGAGTCTCCCCATGTAGCTATCATGGCTTTGCGAAAGTCCGTTTTGTTGAAGTTTCCTTTGATGGGTTGTCTTCCTGTTTTCCTTGCCTTCCTCTTGCCCTTCTCGTTCTTCCATTGAGGGCACTCCTTGATGAAATGATCAGTGCTTCCACACTTGTGACATTCGAAGTTGGTTTTGGAATTTGCCGATCCTCTTTCTTTGTTGTTTCTTTGATTATTGTATCGGTTGTTCCTGAAAAACTTCTTGAACTTTCGAACCAACATAGCAGTCTCTTCCTCATCACATTCTGACTCTTCTTGTTCATTCGCTGCCAGAGCCAAGCCTTTGTTTCTGGAACTGTCAGCTGTTCCCAGATGTAATTCGTGGCTCATAAGGGAACCAGCCAACTCTTCCAGATTGAACTTTGTGAAATCCTTGGATTCCTGTATGGCTGTGACTTTAGCTCTCCAACGGTCATCTTGAGGTAGACTCCTGAGGATTTTCTTGACCTGTTCATCTGAGGGAATAAGCCTTCCAAGTGAGACAAGTTCGTTTGTTATGTTGGTGAACCTAGTGAACATTTCTTGAATACTTTCTTTAGGTTCCATAACAAATCTTTCATATTTTGACATTAGCAAGTCAATCTTGGAGCGCTTTACTTTACTAGTTCCTTCATGAGTGACTTCTAGTAGATCCCAAAACTGCTTAGCGGTTTTGCAACCCATTACACGATTGTGCTCATTTGGTCCAAGACCACAGTGAAGTGTTTTGATGGCAAGAGCATTCATCTCCATTTTCTGAAAATCTTCTTTCTCAAATTTAGTGATCAGTTTGGGAACATTTTCGTTATTGGAGTTGGTAGTTTTTACCTCAAAGTCTCCAATTTAGATAACTCTCCAAACTTGGAATTTTCGGCTTTGATAAAGATTTCCATCCTATTCTTCCAGTATGTGTAGAATTTTCCATCAAACATTGGCGGTCTTTGAGTAGAGTAACCTTTCTCCATTCTTTCATTCATTTTCAACATCTCTAAAATACCAAGATACGGCTCTCAGGGTTTCCTGATCAAATGAGGAACAGGGCTCTGATACCAATTGTAGAAACATTTAGAGATTATGAATGCAACAAGAGGCGGGGTGAATTCTTGTATTGCTTTTTCAAGTATTTTTGCCCTGTTTTGCGGAAATTAAAATCTAGCAAAATACTTAAGTAAAAGCAAGAATGTAAAAAGGAGACAAGAGATTTAACGTGGCAACTTTCTAGGCCTTCTTAGAAAGAAACCCACGACCACTTCGGATTTTAAATTTCTCTTAAAATGTTTTAAGCAATTAAAGCAATTACATAAAGCTTGTTCTTTTCTCTTCTCTACTAGGCCACTTCTCTTCTTCTTCTCTTTCTTCTTCTCTTTTCTTTCTCTCGTTCTTTCTCACGGTTCCTCTTTAGACTTCCCCAAGTCTAAATTACAATCTCTCAAAAATCCTTTACAAAATAATTCCCTAGAATGGATAAAGACTTAAAGATTGCATAAGAAAAATATTTGTGAATTAGTTGGCAATTAAAAGAATGAAAATTTTTCTCTCCTTTGGTGATCTCTCTTGAATTCTTGATTTGGGCACACACACACGGCTGGCCGGTTATTGATGTTTCTTTTATATGTGATCAATCGTGCATTACTACCATATTTCCCTTAATCTAAGATGTGGAAATAGTGGAGAAAAGCCTTGGAGGTTACTCAATGTTATTCGGTTATTTTAGGCTAAAAATAGTTAGGTTCATTTATCTTTAACTAATTTCCTATTTATGTGGAGAAAACTTAGGGAGCTTAAACTCACGTTTTAGAGTAGTTAATTTTTGCCAATTAATTTCTTTATGCAATCTATTTTAGACTTTATCCGTACAAATAACTAAAGTAAGAAAAACTTATTTTCCTACGTTTTAGTTGACTTTCTTCTCAGATCTGCTTTGCTAGGAACACTGCACTGTCTCCATCAGATTTCTTTTTAATTTATCAAACTTGGAACAGCAGTAATTGAACCTTCTTTTGACTTTCTACTTGGACTCCAAGGTTGACTGCTTTGACTTTGACTTTGACATTGACTTGGACACATAAATTATTCTTTAAGCAAGCCTTTAGGCGCCATTGACGATTTTTACAAATCGGATATATGACCTACAAAACAATATCTATGGTTTGTTTGTTTATAAACGTTAAGTTATAATCAAAAATCAATTGGGCCAACATTGACTACCCGTGAACGAGACCAAATGTTAAAAGTCGTAGACGCCGTAGAATCATACACAATCAAGCCAAGACCCGCAAAAGCTAGAATATCGACACACACTAAAAGTATAGAGTAATAGTAAAAAAGCAATAGATAACAACCCAAAAAACAAAACAAAAAATAAAACAAAAATCAACAAAATTATAAAATGATGTTACTATATAATTTTTTTTCGATATAAGACAACTCTGATGTTGATTAAGAATAGTACTTCAATAGATTATTGATATGAACATAATTTAGTGGAGATTCATGTTGTGCCTTTTTCATTTTTAGTTACCCCTTTTCAATATGTATATAGAGCATAATATGGAAAGTGAAGACACCTATTCATCTAGACCTGAGATGTCTAGGCTTGAGTCATCTAGGCATGAGTCTAGGTCTGAGTTTGAGGAGGAACCTATAGACATAGCTAGGGAGGATGGATATACTGAATACACTCTTCCACTTTGCAAAAAAGAAAAGACTTCTAAAGTTTGGAGTGAGTTTAACAAATTGGAAATGAACATAGTGAGGTAAAAGCTCGTTGTCATCATTGTAAATTGATGTTAGTGGCTAGTAGTAAAAAGGGGACATCTCACCTCAAACGTCATCTTTTGGATTCTTGTCTTAAAAAACCTCATTAACCACTTGGTGTGATAGGTTTTGATTTATGTTTTATGAATGGGAATGAGTCCCATAGTGATGGTGTAAGAAATTAGTTGAATGTAATGAAAATGATTCCCTTAGTGATGGAATAAGAAATTGGTTGATTGTAATGGAAATGAGTTGATCCCTTATTGATGAGGTAGCAGATTTGTTCGATTATTGTGGCTCCCCTGGTTACGGTACCCCAGTGGGTTTAGTTCCCGGAGGTATGGATCATCAGTATATGGTCGCTGTACGGGGGTATGTTCATACTTTACAATTGGGCGTCAGTATGGTCAATCACCGCCCTTGGTTGAGGTGTTGCCATGTAGGTCTTGCAAACTCAATATGGTGGCCTCAAGTCACATACGTTTAGGTATATTGGCTCCGTTGGTTTGGTACCCCAGTGGGTTTAGTTCCTGGAGGCATGGATCATCTATATATGGTCGTTGTATGGGGGATCATACTTTACGATTGGGCGCCGGTATGGCCCGTCACCTCCCTTTGGTTGAGGTGTTGCCATTTGGGTCTTGCAGACCCCAATATGGTGGACTCTAGTCTCTCTCTCTCTCTCTCTCTCACACACACACACAAACACACACACACACACACACACACACACACACACACACACACACACACACACACACACACACACACACACACATATATATATATATATATATATATATATATATATATATATATATATATATATATATATATATATATTGGAAAGTGCTTAGGCTCTTGGTTCAAGTGATACCGAAAAGTTATGAAGTCGAAAAGAAATGAAGAAGATAGAAATGATAGTGAGAAGTAGGAAGTGATGTTTAGTGGTTATTGTTGGCACTTGGAGTGTTGTGAATTCACCCTTATATTATGACATACTCTATTTATGTTAATTATGCCATATTATGATACGATGCTAGTTAATGACGTGTTATGTTTGTTTTCATTATTGATGGCTCGTCTTTGATGGCCCTGCTATGACGCGTTGGTCTATGACCTTACGTTGAGCAGCGGGGATATCATAGATAGACATTACAGGTGATGGAGCTTCTATGCATTGGAGAACCTTGAAGCATGCAATGTTATATTTGTTTTTGACGCTACACGTAGTTTCTTTGCATTTAATTGTTTATGTTTTTGGCTTGAGGCACATATCCTCCTCTTGTATAAGGTATCTCCGCTGCGTTGTTTATGTGGTTTGTATGATTTAAACAGTCATCATTCTTTTTCTCTCTTCAAACTCAAGCGTTCACTTTGAAACTATGATCCATGCTTAGCATGTCGACAGAGGATTTGGTGATGATGATTCCGATGTGATTTTTGTTACAAGGCTGTTGATGCCTCTTTTTTTTTATGTTTTTTTGATTATTTATTTTCTTTTAGTGCGTCCAATTTCAAGGCAGATGCTGTCGAAATTTCTGCACGATTTTGTTTGGAAGTTTTTCTATAATCCCAAAAATTAAATCAATTAAACCTTTCTTTCTTTTTCTTTTCATTTTCTTTATTTTTATTTTATTTTAAACGTAACATCCGAATTTCCTTCGTTTTCTTGCGGTTTTGGTTCCATTTAGAGGGTTAGAAATTCAGAGGTGTTACAGTTGGTTAGCATTTATCAAAGCCAGTGGTTCCTATTTTAAACGCTTCGTGTTTTCTTTAATGATCATTTTTATAGTTAAACTATTTTGTGAGTATGGGTAGACTTAGGTTAGGTGCATTTTACATATTCAGGCATATTGATTATTATTGCACCTGCAGTTTTCATGCGTATGCGTACAATCTGTGCGATCAATTTCTATGATTTTGTGATTGATTAGTTTTGGCTTAACGAATGACATGTTCATATTTGTAGTTTTGAACATGGGCAGTAATTATGATATAGTTATTGCAATTACGTGTTATGTATAAGGTATCGCTCGCTATACAAACGTAAGTGATGGAATTTGAAATCCTAGCAATTTGGTGGCATCTTCTATTTACATTCAGGGCGATGCTTGTATAAGCTTTAGCATTATGTGTTTGGACATAGTTACACGTTTAAATTATACATATTTTCTTAACTTAAACTAGTATGTATCTGATATTTGTTGATTATGTGCTTAAATTTCAATATTTATTAGTTTATTTAAATTTTATTGAGACAAACTTATGAGTTCTTCTTACTCTTGAAGTTGATGTCTTATCAGTCAAGTGATAATGAAATATTCTTATTACTTATTTTGTGGTGACGATACCAATTGATGATTTTTGATTTAGTTGTAAATTGCTAAAGTGGCAAGGAAAATATAAAGTGATGCAATGTTTAATTTCTATTTAAGTTGTTGACTTTTTAAGTAAATATGAAATGATATTGTAAAATGTGTTTGATATGACTTCGAGTAATTTAATATGAAACATATATCAATATGCTTGAACAAGTATAACATTGATAATTGTTACGGGGTCAAATAATAAACCAGTAATTTATTTAGTCTCATAAAGCGCCCACCTTAGTCTAATAACTTTCCGAAATAACTATTCACTATTAACCGACTAATAAACTCCCATTATCATCTAATATAACCTCCAATCTCCCATAAATAACTCCCTCCTTAGTACTATAAATAGAGCTTACATACATCATTTGCAAGGGGGAAGTTTTCATCTTCTTACCATACTCCACAAAAAATACACTACCCTCCTACTTACGATCGATGTATCACCAAATATCCTTTAATTGATCTGAACTCATCCTACAATCCGTTATCTTGTTTTCATCAATTATCATATATTCATTACTTTCGGTTTCCCGATCTGACTTGAGCGTCGGAGGGGTTTTCCGGCAAACCACCCCCCGGGCTAGGCTAACGTTGTATTGCAAGATTTGAGGTCTCATCATCGGAAGGATCAAGCATATTAACAATCGTGTCCGATTACACCTATCTCCAGGTATTTTAAGTGTCTTTTGCACTTCCTCGTTTCATTACCGAAACAGTTTGGCGCCGTCTGTGGGGACGACAAACATAAAAGCCATGTATCCCTACCGTAATTGCAAATCAAAAATTATTAAACCAAAAAATAATAACCGAAAGAAATATTTTCCAAGCTGTTAATTAGTAAAATGATATGTCTGCAATATAATTCCTCCTGTCAACAGTCAACACTTTTACCTGGGATCCTCATTTTAGGTTTGTTGTTCACATCCATAAAGTTGAACCCTTAAATTTGATCAATTCTTGATGATCAAATTTAAAGCTATTTTCAATTAATTGAAAAAAATGAGCCACTAACTACACCCTCATTGCAATCGGATGTCACTGTTTTCTATTTGTTGATTATGGTGAAAAGCATAATTGCTATTAAGTTGGTATCTCCCTTGAGACATTATTCGGTTACATCAATTGCAATATTTTGAATAAATTTTAGCTTTTGATTAAATACACTACAATTTTGACCATATTCTAGCCGTTAAATAAAATTATCCACGTTAGTGGGCGGTTATCTATTATCTATTTTTGATTGTTTTTCATTAGTCAAGTGGAGAAGATATTTTTTATTAGATGAGTAAGTGGGAGATTAATAGTTTTTATCTATTACCTAACTCGACAAATATTAGTGATTTATTATTTCCAATCGTGGTTGACTACGTTGTACTTGCTCACGTCCGTAATTTATCCCTGCGCCATCATTGAACGTACATGAATCATTTCCAATATTGAAGGTCGGTTTGATGCATCTTCTAAAGGGTTAATAGATCCGTAGAATGTTTCCAAACAAACTTCAACTGACTAAAATATTCATTCTCATTGTTGAAGTTCGGTTTGATGCACTATCTAAAGGATTAGATGACCCGTAGAAGGTTTCCAAACTAACTTCAATTAAGCGGTTTCGGTCTAAAAAAAAAAAACCAATCCCACATATTGCCCAATTCAATGCATTGGTTGGATTCGGGTACAATCTGACAGTGGTTCAAACTATCTATATCGGATCCCCGAAAAACACCTACAGTGACGACTGTAATGGCTGGATCCGGGTATGATTTGATAGTGGTTCAAACTCTCTACATCGGATCCCCGGAAAACACCTACAGTGATGACTGTATTGGCTGGATCCAGGTATGATCTGATAATGGTTCAAACCACCCATCCGTGAAAGAACAATCTGAGGTGACTCGATACATGGAGAAAAATCATCATTTTCGCCTTCTAATGAAATGCTACATAAAGGAAGAAAATCTTTGACCAGTATTGTTGAGTGAAGAATATATTGCATTAATCTGATGATCATCATACGACTATTCTTGCTTTTATTCATCAATGTATATCGAGTGTTTCGTATTTGTTATATTCATGGGTAATTATGAAAAGTGATAAAGTAAGATATTGACACATATTGGAAGAATATAATATTATTTCTACGTGGGAATTCAATACTTCACCATTATTATTCTTATTATATTGGGTCTTATTTATATGTGGTTTTCAACGACGAATGTATAAAGTTCTCCGAGCTTTCACCCGATTTGAAAGTCATGTTATCATCAAAGTCTCAAAACGTGGACGTTATTATTCATATTATGAAGCCATCTGAGCTTTCACCTAGTCTGAAAGTCATTATTATTATTGAAGTCCCAAAACGGGGGCTTTATTTATCATATTATGAAATCATCTAAGCTTTCACTTAGTTTTAAAGTCATATTATTATTGAAGTCCCAAAATGATTGATTTTGGGCGATATTTTCTTAGCATTCATCTTAAGTATCAAGCTTTCACCTTGTTTGAAAGGGGGATGCTTGCGAGTATCACCTATTTTGATGACTCGGACTCTTATTTAGCCCCAAAACGAGTGATTTTGGGCGTATTTGTCAAAGTATTCATAGCGAGTATCACTTAGCTTGATAACTCGATCACTTATTCAGCGGACTTATGTCCGATCAATATTCATCAATTTTCGAAGGATTCACCTAGTTTGATTCCTTATCTAAGTCCTGGGTGACTGATGACTAGGCAATGCGGAATTATGTTCGATCCTAATATTCATTAATTCTTTCGAAGGAATCATCTAGTATGACTCCTTATCAAAGTCTCAGGTGATTGACTGTTAGGTCATATCATCATATCAGACTCAAATGCTGAATCATCGTATCAGGCTCAAATGTCGAATCATCATATTAGGCTCTAAGGCCGAATGATTAAAAGTGGCCCAAAGGCCAAATATTTATTATTCTTGGGGCTTCAACCAAGAGTTTAAAGTTTATTTTATTCGGATCTAATTATGGTTTCTTCCGTACATTCAATTGGTTCATATCACAGGTATGTTTATTTTCACATAAAGACTGATGCCCTCGCTACATAAAGTTTCCTCCTCTATCACTCTTCATGCACGGAGCTAATGTTATGGGGTCAAATAATAAACCCGTAATTTATTTAGTCTCATAAAGCGCCCACCTCAGTCTAATAACTTCCCGAAATAACTACCCACTATTAACCGACTAATAACCTCCCATTATCATCTAATATAACCTCCAATCTCCCATAAATAACTCCCTCCTTAGTACTATAAATAGAGGTTACATACATCATTTGTGAGGGGGAAGTTTTCATCTTCTTACCATACTCCACAAAAAATACACCGCTCTCCTACTTACGATCAATGTATCACCAAATATCCTTTAATTGATCTGAACTCATCCTACAATCCGTTATCTTGTTTTCATCAATTATCATATACTCATTACTTTCGGTTCCCCGATCTGACTTGAGCGTCGGAGGGGTTTTCCGAGAAACCACCCCCCGGGCAAGGCTAATGTTGTATTGTAGGTTTTGAGGTCTCATCATCGGAAGGATCAAGCACATTAACAATCGTGTCCGATTACACCTATCTCCAGGTACTTTAAGTGTCTTTTGCACTTCCTCGTTTCATTACCGAAACAATAATATTTTGCATTATTGTCTAAAACCTTTTTTAAATAATTTAGGTTATCTTGATGACACTATTGACGCTAATAGTCGTCCAAGCAATAGTATAAGAGGTATAAACACAAATAAGAACAAGAAGAGATAATATTATATAGATGTTCAATGTGAGTGTGAATGGATTCAAGCTTATTAAATAGTTTTATATTTGAAGATAATGGTGTGGTTAAGTTACAACTATAAGTCAAAGTTGTAATAAAATGTAAAAAAAAAGAGAATAAGAGAAAGTCGAGTATATATACAAGGAATTTATAGTGTACGAGTTGAATTGGGATCTTAGGATACATTTTGAAGGATTTTGGTAATTAAAGTAATTACAATGTAATGAGTTGGAGTTAAAGGAGATTCTTAATAGTCTTTATAAGGACTGTAAGATGATGTTACATTTTGGTATGATCAATTAGTAATTTCGTTAGTGTAGTTGTAAATTTCTTGGTGTTCTTATTAGTGGTGTTGATCATATGGGTTGTGTACTTTTAATAGGAGTTTAGGAATTTATGTGTGTATTTGTTTGTTCAAGTTTCGAATTGGTTAGATTGAGGTTATCGTTATTAGAAATTGCCTATAATTAAATTAATGTTGAGTTTCAGGGTGACATCATTATAGTTATCAATTAAATTTTCAAAGTCATACGATGATGGAGCTTGATGTTTAGTGATAACAGTTAAGCTAAAATATTGATATATTATACATGTGAGTTCTAAGTCTAGCATATTATCTTGTGAGACTTTAAGAATGAGTAGAGAATAAAGGTAATTCTTAATAATAATATTGATGTGTTTATCAACCCTATTAGGTCGAGTTAATTACCTCTAATTATGTATTTAATTAATTGATTACATACTAAAAGGGTTCTTTGACGTCATTATATTTTCTTTTCTATTGAAGAATTATACAGGGTATATTGTTCATTAAGTGGTTATTGTTTTCCAAATAATTTTTGCTTCTTATCAAATATTAAAGTAGTCCTATAGTTACAATGTTGATATCTTTACTCTAAAAGACTTGAATTTGTATTAGTATCAGGGGAGGAAATCTATGAGCAAGTTCTCCTAGTTGTGAAAAGACATGAAGAGTAATTTGTGGAAAACTAGAGTAGCTTATATCCAAGTATTGTTAACAAATAATCACCCCAATGTCTCTTGTATGTTAAAGGCTCAAGTATTGGTTTGGAGTAGGAAATTTTTGACTCACATTTTATTGAGCTAGTTGATATAAAAAAAATTCGCATGAGGAGTGAAAACAAAAAAAAATGAGTTCTAAAGTTGGGTACTGAAAGTATCGAAACATTAAATGGAGGTCTAAGGAAGTTTTCAAATTGGGATGTAGTGAAAGGTTTTGGTTTTCGATGATTAGGATTAATTAGATGTAACAATACAAGAAATTTCAAAGATGTTACAACTAGGGCTGTGCAAACTTGGACCGGACCGGCGGTCCAGACCGGATCCAGATGGACCCGGACCGGAACCGGACCGGACCGGAAGCATCAGGTCCGGTCTCCGGTCCTCTAAAATTTTCAATTCCGGGTTTCCGGTCCGGTCCGGTCTAACCCGGAAAATTCAGGGTCGACCCGGCTAGGACCGGTTAAAATATAAATATTTTTCTAACTTCAAGGAGTCTCTGCTGGCCTGCTGCTTTTCTTGAAACTTCAGTTCAATTACCACTCAACTTTTTTTTTTTTTTTTTTCTTGATTATTTTCTTATCTCTTAATAGTTAATATCATACAGGTTCCTTTCTCCTAATATCATTCATTGTGGATGCATATTTCTTATCTCTTGAAATGACCATAAGAGTTGAATTAAAGAAGTTTAACTCCTTTGCTGATTATTTGTGAGATCATGCGGGGGTAGCATATTTGATCTAAATATTTTTCTATAAAAAGCAAAAAAGTCGTATAGAGTTCAGGGGCATTCAAATTTCAATATCCGATGAAGTAAAGTCTTTGAAAGATCGGATTTTGAAAGTTTTGATTAATTATAACTATTATTATTAATAGATTTTTGACATTGAAGTTATTAGCAAAAAAGCAAGCGAGTATTTATCGACTATATAATGATTTATTTTGAATTTTACATTAATAAATATCTTAAAATTTAAATCAAAATTCCATAGCCGGTCCAACCGGTCCGAACCTGGACCGGACCGGAATTTTTCAGGGTCGGACCGGAACCGGACCGGATGAAACAGGTCCGGTCTCCGCTGCTCCAATTTTTAAATTCCGGTCTTCCGGTCCATCCGGGTCCGGTCCGGTCCGGTCCGGGTTTGGACCGGTGTTCAGTCCTAGTTACAACACATATTCAATTATGGATGCAGTTGTCACATAGACTGACATTAGGTCTATAACACTTCAAGTTCATGTTATATATCATAGTCAGTGCATTGAGAGGTAGTATTAGTTCACCATGATTTTTTTATATTCTTTTTTGTTAAGACTTAAAGTTTGATGAAATATATATGTTTCTTTGCTTATGACTTTAGGTTAGATAATTTTGATGTAATGATTGAGTGAAAATAAAAGGCAAGGTGCTCGTAGAACTCAATGTATTTAGAGGTTGCTTGGTAATTTAATGTAACGATGTTGTCATTTTCAAAAGGTGAAGAAATACTTGAGATAGAGGGTGTCACATTATATATGTCATGTTTGAGATTAGAGTTTGGGTAACAAATTGTGAATAGTGATAGTTTTGGAG